>JABUQX010084929.1:0-22500 GCA_015478945.1 Trachelipus rathkii | reverse complement strand
TGGGGCGACTCTTCTTTTTTTTCTTTTTCTTCTCTGTTAATAGTGGATTTCCTCAGGGTTCTGTCTTATCTCCTACTTTATTCCTACTCTTCATTAATGATCTTCTCACCTGCACATCTAACTCTATTCACTCATATGCCGATGACTCGACCTTCATTCTTCAACCCATTTCAATTCTAGTCTTCTTTACTTCTAGAATTGCCTTCGTCTTAATCTTTCCGATCTCTATCTTCGGTTGATCTGGATAGAAATTTCCGTGGGGTCGTCTGAACTCAGAAATCCACCCTTTAAAACTCAACTCTACAAATCTCCCCAAGACACCTTCCAACTTTCCTATCTCTTTCGACGGTTCTCTCGTTTCTCCTGTTTTGACAACATAAACATCCTTGGCCTTAAACATAAACAAAAAATGTCTTGAAACCTCACATCACAATGGTTGCTAGGCGGCCTCAAAGAAACTGGGAGTTCCGTTTTAGACTGCGAGACTTTTTTTCCTCTTTCAGTTGCTCCAGCCATACAAGGGCCTCATCCGCCCTTGTATGGAGTACTGCTCTCATATCTGGGGGCTCTGTTTCACCCGGCTTTTAGATAGGGTCGAGTCAAAGAAAAGGCTTATAAATTGTCCCATACTTTCCAGTTCACTTGACCTTCTATCTTTGCGGCGCGATGTTGGTTCTCTTTTCTATAGGTACCGTAGTGGCAGGTGCTCGAGGGAACTTATCACCCGCGTACCACCACCTTTACGTCGCCCTCGTAGTACAAGAGGTGCTGTATCTGCACATGAGTCTTGTGTTGATATTGGTAACTCCAGACTAGTTCGCTGCGGTGCTTTCCCGCCACCTCTGTTCTGTGGAATTCACTTCCATCTTCTGTGTTTCCTGCTGAATCTTTAATCTCCCCCTAATTTCATACCTGCGTCTGCGCCTCCGCGTAATTTATGCTAGTAGTTCATTCTCGAGGGCGTGTAACACCCTCCTTGGAATAGGGCTCTGCCCGTGAGTGGTGGTGACAATCAAAAAAAATATATATATGCACATCCAATGTGTTTTATGTGTGTATTGACAATATCTTATTTATTTTAATGTATAAGTAAATTAAAATAGTTTGATTATAAAATATTTAATTAACTATTTGTCATTCGATTGCTGAATTTCATGCATGCCTCAAACAAATTATGAAGAGTATTTATAAAGTCATAAGTTTATATTATTTCCTTACCTTATTTTATGTATATTTTATATAATTTAATTTCGACTATTATTTCATTTTTAATGTAATAGTTTAAGATTACAATTAATTATGTCATGTACTTTTTAAAGCAAATGCATGCATATCTTTTTATGTGATTCACATAAAAAAGTATGTTTGCATTTGTTTAATTAATTAGAGTTAATTGTTTTATTAATTAATGTTGTATTAATTAGTGTTTTGTTTAACAACAGGTTTTTTTTTGGTTTTAGATTGTCTGATTAGTATGGATAAATGTTCAAATGGTCGGAGACCCTGCCATATGCTAAATAAAATTGATAGCTAAGAGCTGAGTTACAGTTTCTTCATTTATCCTTTCCAATTGTTGTTATGGTGTGAATGGAGCCTACAAACAACACCAAAGCCAACCATATATATATATATATAGTTATATATATATATATATATATATATATATATATATATATATATATATATATATATATATATATATATATATATATATATATATATTTATATACATATATATATATATATATATATATATATATATATATATATATATATATATATATATATATATATATATATATATATATATATATATATATATATATATATATATATATATATAAATATATATTGTAAATTACCGAACAATGAAGAAAAGTCATAAAACCTAGTTTTACTTAATATAACAAACAACTTCTTTTGACATTGGAATAATATTGTGAAAGTGAGAACCTTTCTGTTATAAATTTTAAAGAAATGCTGATTTTCTTCGGTATTCTCCCTTTGTTTTTCTTTCAATGTGTGGCGTCTAAATCTGTGTTGAAACTATTTCAAGCGCCCCAAAGTTCCCTTTTTCAGAGTCTTCCAATTTGCTTGAAAAGTGTGATTGGAGGAGAGGCTGGAAAAGAAGAGTTGGAGTGAAAACTGTTAGAGTGAAAATTGCTGGAGTGAAAACTGTTGGAGTAAAAATAGATTTAATTATAAATCGATTGACTGATTAATGAGATTTTTATAGCTGTTTGATGGGGATTTAAAATAATTATTTAATTAGCTTTAATTGATTTATTAATTACTTGATTGATTGATTATTGTAATCCATTTTATTTGATATATATATATATATATATATATATATATATATATATATATATATATATATATATATATATATATATATATATATATATATATATATATATATATATATATATATATTACATGGTACATATTGTACATATGTACATTATGTACAATCTTAAATGACACTTTTCTGTAGGAAAAATATTTAATGAGACATAAGTTTAAAAATTTTTTTTTTTGATGAACTATGCTTACAATTTAATACTTCAAGGTAAGATGAAAGTTCTTTGTTATCCTAGGATCTTTTTAACTGGAAAGGCCAGTGAAAGTAAGTTTAATAATTTTACAGTGGAGGAGTTAAAGAATTACGATGATTTGAAGAAGGCACTACTTATAAGATATAACCTGACAGAGAGTGGTTATTGTCCTAAATACAAAAGTATGAGTCCTACTGATGATGACAGTCCAAGGGTATATTATAAGGAAGATCGTCAAAGCACTTAGAAAATGGTGACAGAGGCAAATGTGAAAAATGACCGCGGACGATCTTATTAATTTCTTTCTCCATTGATAAGTATATTAACACGGTGCCGAAGGAGCTTGCCACATATTTAAAAGAGAAAATGAAAAAGATATTGATGAGATAATTAATAGCTCAGAGAATTATTTGGAAGCTCATAATATCATATCTAATTTCACGTCATACACACAGTCAAAATCACAGTAGCAATAGTCACAATATAGCAATAGCAATTTTAAAAATAGAAACAATACAGGTTATCACAGAAACGAAAATCGGAAAACCACGGGCCAGCATACATCACGACCTATGAATAGAACAAAGAGTAACAACTGAATGATGACAGACGGAACACTGTCGTAGTAGAAGTGAAATCCAAGGGTATTAGTCACGGTTACAGATGTTCAAAGAGAGGGCACTTGGGCACGAGATTGTAGAGCGCCTCCATATTTAATAATAGTGGTAGAAATTTTAACGGTTACACACAAGCAAAGGGAAGATGGGAAAACACTGGGTAGCGTCAGTTGATATTGTAAATATAAGAAAAGCCCTGATAAACTCAGGTGAAGAACCATCTCTCCCAATTGAGGTATGGTTAGCGACGCAGATGAGTACTCTCTGCACCATCTACCGATTACATATGGGACAGTAAACGGATTTAGAGTTCAGATACCCGTGATAGTGGATAATTCAGTGGTAGTACGTGAGAAATACGTACCTAAAGAGGTTACACAGAACACATGCGACTATGCGTTTGTTCGACAGTACGGTAAGAAGAGTTCCACTCGCAAATGTGGTGATAGATACCCCTTATTTTGTGGGTAAGACAGACCGCGGAAGCGGTTGTCGGAGGTCGTATGATCTTGTAATTGAAACATTGATAGCATTACCCCATACCAGCCAAACCTCACATGGGAAGAGACTGTGTGTCAATATCCTTGTAATTTACAGGACGGGGACAACTCAGAAGGAGTTGTTAATTCCCCATTGTCGAGAGCTGATGAAGATTCTACTGAGAATCCAAAGAAAGGCTAAACGACGTCCAACAAGATTATGTCTCAAGATAGTCAGGAAGGGAAGATGATAAGTCAAGAGAGTGAAGAACCATCAAGTCAGCAACAGAGAACCATAGCTGAGAGCATATAGATCCACTGCTATGGAAGCACAATCGTGCGAGAACCAAAAGTCACAAAAGATTTTATTAAAAAGAGTTGTAACTGAGAAAGAGGAAAATGTTGATATTTGAAAAGCCACATGTTATTAGTGAAAATGATACAAAGATATCCAATGTCCCTGAGACATTTTCTGTAAATAGTTTTGTTAATAATGAAGAGTGCGTTAGAGAAAATGAAGATAGTGCTACAAGAAATCACTTATGCCATGAAGAAAATTTGAGTCACAGAATGTCGCAGCAGAATGAAATTACGAGGCACATGACGAAAAGCCTTGGAATTGATGCGCTGGCAGAAAGTTTTAAGGAGCGCCAGCGGGATGATGTAACACGTTACAAAGGATTTGAGGTCAGTGGAAAAGATGAAAGAAGTATATTAGTAAATGACATACTGTACAAAAGAGTAATAGAGAATCAAATTGAAAGGCAATACTTGTGAAAAGCCAAAGAGTACCGTAATAAAGTGTTAAGGGTACTGCATGGTGAGGTGTTTGAGGTCACCAGGCGTCAAGAAAACGATGGGAAAAATTATTCAACAATTTTTCAGCCTAATTTGTATCAAGATGTAACTAAGCATTGTTATTCTCGCACATATGTCAGCGTATATGTTCCAAAGGGAGAGTCGCAAAGGTTCCACTGTGCCCAATGCCAATTATTGATGAGCCGTTTGAGAGTTATTATAGATTCAATTGGTCCGGTCGCCCCACCATCATCAGAAGGCCATCAACATGTCCCTAAACTTGTTGATGCTGCCACAAGACACCCAGGAGTAGTCCCTCTAAAGAGTTTATCTGCGCAGGAGATGACAGATAGTTTAATAACTATTTTCATGAGGTTAGGTGTCTCCAAAGAAATTCTGAGAGATAGTTACCATGGTATAGGAGTACTCCACACCAGACAAAAAATAATGTTACAAAAAGTGGAAAGTTGGTAAAGGCAGAAACTTTATGAAGATGTTCCATCATCAAAAAAGAATAATACATTATAGAAAATGGGAAAATGATAATTTTGAAAACTTCATGAAGAGTGAGAATTTAGTACGTAGGTGTAGGTTAAATATAAGGAGTATTGAGTCATTTTATAGGAGAGATTTAACGTATAAGCGAAAGAAGGAAGTTTACACAAAGAGTAAAATATTCAGAGATGAGATGAGAAAGAAAGATCGACGTAGGAGGAGAATTGCCGATATAAAGTATTGTACAGGAGATATGAGTACCAAGAATGGTTTAATAAAGATGATATCATCTACCAAAGGAGTAGAAGAAATTGAGAAGATGAGCGAGGAATATTGGAAGAAGTATGAGATGGGGTGGGCCGTATAAAGTCATCGAACCATACGGTAAAGATAATTACCGAATACAGGTAGGAGAAGTTGTCAAAACATACCATATTAATCTATTAAAGAAATATAATATAAGAGAAGAAAGTAATGAAGAAGAGGAAGAAGAAAAACATCGAAATGAAGTAGGTGCCCCGGCAGTGATTTTAGGCGTAGAAAATGAAGAAAACATCAACCTGTCGGATATCGATCCATCTCCGGTACAGAAGGAGGGATTGAATGATACTAAAATAAGTGAAGAAATTACAGATCCTATGAGGAGGAGTTTGATGGAAATTTTGGAGGAATTTGAAAGTATCTTCACAGATATGCCTGGCACTGCCAAAAAAGACTATCATACCATCGATTTGATTGACAACACACAAATAAGACTCAAACCGTACAAACTACCTTATACCACCCGCACCGAACTAGAGAAAGAGGTCGAAAAGATGATAAAGATGGGAGTTATAGTAAAGTCCACCTCACCTTATTCAGCACCAGTGGTTGTTGTTCAAAAGAAAGACGGGAGTAAGAGAGTCTGTTCAGACTACAGAGCTTTGAACCGGGTGACAGTTTTCGATCCTGAGCCCATGACCACATCACAGACATTGTTTACGAAATTTGCCAGGGACCGTTATTACAGCAAGCTGGACCTTTCAAAGGGGTACTGGCAAATACCTATCAAGCCCGAAGACACCCACAAGACAGGATTCTCGACCGAAGATGGTCATTTCCACTATGTGAAGTTACCATTCGGCATGGTTAATGCAGGAGCCACACTGGTGAGAGCTATGCGCAGGATTCTGGATGGGTTTAATGATGTCGATTTTTCTATTGATGACATCATAATCCACTCCCAGACCTGGCCTGAACATTTGACCACGATAAGAAAAGTACTTCAAAGATTGAAAGATGAAGGATATACAATACGCCCGACGAAGTGTGAGTTTGCGTCTTCCAACGTTGAGTTCTTAGGACATCACATCGGGAACGGAAACAAAGGACTCCATGATGAGAACGTAGCAAAGATCATGAAAACAGAGCCACCTAAGAACAAAAAGCAGGTGCGTTAGTTCTTAGGGCTCACACAAGTTACTACCAGGACTTTGTGAAAGATTATGCGAGGGTCGCCGCCCCTCTCACAGATCACACAAGGAAGGGTGAACCCACAAGAGTCCGGTGGGAAGCAAAATATCAGGAATCATTTATGAAACTCAAAGAAGCGTTGAGCTCGAAACCGATACTAAAAATGCCCAGGTTAGATAAAGTCTTCACGCTGCAGGTGGATGCGTCAGATACATCACTCGGTTTCGTCCTCCTTCAGGAAGATAACGGAATTTTACACCCTGTGGCATATGGCAGCAAGAAACTCTCAGGGACCCAGCAAAGGTATTCAACTTTAGAGAAGGAAGCGCTCGCGATTAAAGTCACTGGAATAAAAAAGTTTGAGCCATACCTTTACGGAAGAGAGTTCATATTACAATCGGAAACATCGACCCGTGGACTTTGCCATGATAAAAAGAAAATAATGAGAAACTCACTGATAATGCCGATGGTCTTCTATTTTCTGCAAAGGGCTACAGATTCATCATATACATAGCCGGCAAAAAGTGATAACCGTACTACTTAGCCGATCAGTAAGAACGAACGATTCACAGTAGTTAAGGAAGGTGTCAACATAGCCGTAAGAGAAAGTATATCCTATAATTATATGAACCAAAATGATATATCTGATGGAGTGCTAGGAACTAAAAGGTGCGACAAATATTACGAGAATTTTGCTTTGTGATTGAGGGCTAAAATGTAATACGAAATACATGCTTGTATAAATTTGAATTCGATGTCATTTTCCCCTGGTAGGTTTAATAATCCCCTATCAGTAGCATGTAAGTCGTAAGTGCCACTCTTAATCACCTTATATATATATAATATATAATAGTATATATATATTATGATAATATAAAAATTATATAAAATATTATATAACTATTATATATATAATAAAATATATTCTTATATATATATCACATATATATATATATACTATATATATATTATATATACTATTTATATATACTATATATATAATATAATTAAATATATATTTATATATATATATATATATCATACATTATATATATATATATATATAATATATAACTATATATATATATAAATATATATATTATATATATATATATATATATATTAATACTATATATAAATAAATGTAATAATATATAAAAAAATATATAATATATATATATATATATATATATATATTATATATAATATATAGATTATATAATATACATATCATAATAGATATATATTAATATATATATATATATATATAATAGTATTTATATAATATATAGGTTATATATATATAATATACTATGATATATATATAATATATAAATATATTATATAATTATATATATATATATATATATTATATAGTATATATATATATTGATATATTATATATAATATATAATATTATAATATATATTATATATATATAACAATATACTTATATTATATATATATATATATAATATATTATATAAATATAATATATAGTATATATAAATATATATAAATTTATATTTTTTAAACGTGTATACTAAATTATTGGAGGAAGCAAAAATTCAATTTTATTCTTGGTATGGGCTTAGCTATATATGAAAGGTTGCGTTCTTGATCTACTAATAATTTTAATTTGTTTATATTATCTATATTATTATTATATTATTATTATTATATTATTATTTATTATTTAAAAATATTATTATTATGTATTGATTATTATTATTATATTATTATTTATTGTTATTATTAATTATTATTATTATTTTATTATTATTATTTAATTATTATTATTAAAAAATAAAATATTATTATTATTATTAAAATATTATTATTATTATGTATTATTATTGTATTTTTATTATTAATTATTATTATTATTGATATATTTATGACTTATTATATTATATATTATATTATATTATATTATTATTATTATATTATTATTATTATATTATTATTATTATTATGATCTAATTATTATTATTAATTATTTATTGCTAATACCCAATTTTACAATGGAAGAGATCGAAAATTATATTAAATATATTATATATATATAGCTATATATATATATATATAAATATAAGGTATATATATATATATATATATATCATATATATGATTCAGACTCTGGAAAGAATATAGAATATATTTATTTAACTGTTATTATATAGTAATATATAATATATATATATAGTATATATATATATATATAGTAATCTATATAATTAATTATATATAGAGTATCTATATTATATATATATATAATTATATATATTAATAAATATATATATATACTATAGTATATATATATATATATATACTATATATTATATTATATAATTTATATATATATTTAATAAAAGCGTATTTCTATTTTTTGCAATGAGAGGGGAAGCTTCCATTTTCTCAATGTAGATATTTGCTTTTTTCTTCTGTTTTCGATTGAGACTATTTATTTCATATGCATTGTTCCTCTTTCGTTAGACGGGTGAAATCGGCTCTTCTTCTGTTTATATCTATCTATACGTCTTCTGATTTCAGGTGGAACCTGTATATATATTTTGTCTTTCTAATTGTGCTAACTTGTCATTGGACATTGGACAGCTACGTAAACCAGTATAAATTTCTTCATATAAAAACTCGTCCGCATCATTTTCGTGACCTTTCTCCCATCTTTGCTCACAGGTCTTGGATGTATATTTTCGGTTGGTCATTCTGAAATCTAAATCTCGCTATTGCAAATGTGTTGTGATCAGTAATGTTATGTCGTTCATACAAGCTAGCATATATTAAGTGTTACGAGTGTAAATATTATATTTTAATTTATATTGTGGTTACATGAGTCAATTTCAATGTGTTTATATTTCATATGTTCTGATGTGCCTAACCTAGATGTATTTATCAAGTGGTAAATAATATTTTTCAATTCTTCTGTGATGATATTATTTTTATGTGTGTTTTTCATAACGGGATTAGATGCACAGCAGACGCTTTGTGACTCACATGAGTCTAGACATTGAAGTTGCCAGGTAATGTGTTTATAAGTAAAACATTTCTATTGCAAATTATTTTAATAATATTATTTATTAATAAATATAAAGTATTTGAAATATATTTTGTGCCACGTATTTTTATTATTTAATTTTGATTTTAAATATATAATTACTTCATAATTTAATCTCCCGTCTTTCAAACGGATTATTATTACGGATCCTGAGATCAAGTGCGGGTTCGTTCAAAAACAGGCTTGATTTTGTAGAGCGGTGTACACGAATTTACACAACATTTTGCATTTAGTCTATTTCTAAAAATATTTTTGAGGATAAATATAAAAGTGTCTTGGTTCAGTAAAAATATTTGTCTATATATTTTTATTTTAATTATTTCTATTTTTTTTATATAGTTATTCAATATCTCTCTCTCTCTCTCTCTCTCTCTCTCTCTCTCTCTCTCTCTCTCTCTCTCTCTCTCTCTCTCTCTCCTCTCTCTCTCTTCTCTTCTCTCTCTCTCTCTTCTATAAATATATTATATATATATTATTATATCATTATTATATATATATAATAGTATTTTATAATTATTATTTTTATTAATTAAGAAATATAATATATATCATATATTATATATATATATATAATATATATTCGGTAAATATATCCAACTTTATTTGGGTTACTATATATTTTAGAGAGTGTAGTACGTATTTATTATTTATTTTTTTATTAAATTATTTAATTTTCAGCCTTAATAATATGATTTCCGGACGGATTTATTTTATTATTCAATTACTTATTTGCTTTAAAAAGTTTGAGAGTTATTTATGAAGCGTATTGCATTGAATTGTTGACGAGATTCCTCAGTAATTTATTCGGTAATAAAACAATTGGCCTGTTTTCAGTCTTGACTCTTGCGTACAAAAAAGAATCGTCGGATTCTATTTATAACACCTTCTCCTCATCTCCATAAGATTTTGTTGGGTAAGTTATTCAGTGAAGTTAATATCTATTTGAGGTATAAGGTCGTTTGTCTTAAGGCCAAAGGGAGGTCAGATTACTGTTTATATTATAGGACGGATTTCCAGTGTTTGTAGATAGACTATTTGTCTTGGGGGCAATGGCCACGAATTGATCGAAAGTTGAAGTGATTAGGTGAGATATATCGTATTTATAACCTTGCAAATTTTATTTTTTATAATTTTTTTTATTATAATATTATTATTATTATTTTATTTTATTATTATTATATTATTATTTATTATTAATATAATTATATTATTATATTATTATTATATTATTATTAAATATTATTATCATTATTATTAATTATTATATTGATTATTATTATTATTATGTATTATTTTATACTTATTATTATTATTATTATTATTATTATATTATTGGTTATTATTATTATTATTTATTATTATAATTAAGTATATTATATTATTATTATTAATTTTATCTATTATTATTATTATATTATTATTATTTTATTATTTATATTATATTATTATTATTATTAATTATTATTATTATTATTTATATTATTATTTTTAATTTTATTAATTATTATACCTTTTCACACAATAACTAGAGGTCTTTGTGGAATGTGCATATTTGTGCGATTAAACCTTAGATTGTTGAACATACTGCCTTAAGGTTCTACGAAATTCATAAACTTTAGCTTCCTTTGGGGTCACCTCTAAAGTAATTATATTTTAGCAGAAATTTTCTCAATGCAACACTTTTTATTATTGGAACAAAATTTAGGGGTTGGGAACTAAGGTATTTCCAAACTTGGAAAATAAGGGCCAGATATATTATATATATAGTATATATATATATATATATATATATAAATATATATATATATGATATATAATATATATATTATTATACTATACTATTAACTCAGTATAGTAGATACTATATTATTATATAATATATATATTATATATATATATACTATATATACATATATATATATATATATATATATATATATATTATATATATAATATATATATATATACTATATATATATATATACTTAGTATTATATATATATATATATATATACTATATATATATAATGTATATATATATATATATGGCAAAAGTTTCCAGATTTTGATCACCTTTGCGAACTCGAAAAGTATGAAACTTACAGAAAAACCAATTGCATATTTGGAATCAGCGTATAAAGCTTATTAAAAGAGGGTAAAACAACTAGAAATTAAATAAAATAAAAAAAATTATACATACAGCCTATATGTAAAGTCGTTTAATGATTTAAAACTAACGAACACCTTAGAGTAGACCGCATAGAAATCAGTTGTCGGTGTCTCTCGCGCTCTAGGTGGGACGACGGGGGACTTCCGTTACCCTCTGTCCCCCATTGGCTCGAGGCCCCCTAAAAATTGAAGTTCAAGGAAACATATATTTCCATTAGGGGTCTCGAGCCGATGGGGGACAGAGGGGGGGACGAAGTCCCCCCGTCGTCCACCAAGATGCCGAGAGACCCCGACAACTGATATCTATGCGGTCTACTCTAGGGTGTTCGTTAATTTTAAATCATAAAACGACTTCACATATAGGCTATATATATATATATATATATATATATTATATATATCTGTATATATAGCTTTATATATTATATACTATATATATTTATATATATAATATATATAGTATATATATATATACTCTGGTAATAAGCATTATACGCTGATTTCAAAATATGTAATTGGTTTTTCTGTTAAGTTGTCATACTTTTCGACGGTTCGCAAAGGTTGATTCAAAATTCTAGGACTTTTTGCATATATATAGTATATTTATTTTATTAATTAATAAAATTATTATATTATATATATATATATATATATATTATATATATATATATATATAGTATTTATATATATATATATATATATATATATATATATATAATAGTATATATACTATATATATATATATATATATAATCACTGCAGAGTCAATCAGAGGAGCGCTTTGCTTGTTTATTTCAAAAACTATTAATTAATATATGAAAAAAAACATTCCATGTTAAATTTCATAACTATACAAATTAAGCAAACTTACACTTTTTGTCATCCAAAAATCTTATAGATTCCTATGTTTTTAATTTTTTTTTTTTTTTTTTTTTTTTAAAAATGAGAAATGGTCCGTCCTACCATTGTGGTAATATTTATGCTTTGTTTTTCCTCATGTTTTTGCTCAAACCATTAAGCCGCATTTGTGTGATCGTGATTTTCAAGTACGATTTTATAAGCTTTAACTTGGAAAAGCTTCTTTCAGAAATAGCTGTGATAAGAGGAAGTGTCTTTTTAGAGTTGTCCAATAGAATTTCAGTTAAGCATATCTTGACGGATTTGAACACCTAAAATCACGTAGAAATCACTTATATTATTGATTTTAATTATTTCAGATAAATAATAGTTATCTATTAAATTATTAGATATTCAAATCGTTTTCAAAAATATTTTTTTCTGGAGTTATTAAACATACTTTCTTTCTATTAAATTTCAATGAATTATATAATGAAATTTAAATATTGCTTAATAAAATATATTTTTGCAATAACAATTGTTACCCAGTTTTAAATTCAAATAATCATTCCACCAATTTTTGTGAAGCCTGTTAGGGCTAAGCGTATATATATATATATATATATATATATATTATATATATATAATAATATATTATATAATATATATATATACTTAATATATATTATAATATATATATATAATCATACTATATATATATATAATATATATATCCATATATTATATATATAGTATATATATATATATAAAATTTAATTTATAATAATATATATATATATATAATATATAGTATATACTATATATATATATAGTATTATATATATATATTTAAATATTCATTATTTTTCTAAAATAATAAAAATAAAATTTCTATACATATATATATATATATATATATATATATATTATATATAATATATTATATATATTATATATATATATAGTATATATATATATATATATATATATATATTATATATATATATATATATATATTATATATATATATAATATATATAATATATATATATATATATATTATATATATTATATTAATTCAGGGATGGGGAGTCGGAGTCGGGAGTTCGGGAGATCGTCGGGAGTCGAGCGTTTTCAGGGGTAAGGAGTCGGAGTCGGAGTCGGGAGTCGATTTTCCAAAAAGTTAGGAGTCGGAGTCGGGAGTCGATAAAAAAAAAATACGACTCCTTTCGACTCCCAAAACAATTTTGTATAAACTTTTCAACAAAAATTTTGAAAAAACTAATTTGAATTTTATTATAAAAAGACGTACATTTTTTTTTATTTTAACATGTTTGTTTTGTAGCCATTTTAAGTTTGTTTATTTTTTTAACTAGTTCTTATAAATTAAGGTTATAAAAACCTGGTATTAAAAAAATGTACTTGACCACTTGTGTATTGTGCATTAACGAATTTATTAAACAGCGAGCAACATACTAAATCAATCGTACAGAATTTAAAGTTAAGCTAGAGTACATTAACTTTGATTTTAAATATAAGAGTCACACCCAATTATGCTAAAATAGTTTGCAATAAGCCTAAAAGAATCGGATAGATATACTTATACACTTTTATGTACAACAACTGTGCTGGCGCTCACGTTGTGGTTTGTGTCAGCATTTCAAATATTTTCGTACCTAATGCCGTGAATTTCTATATATATTTTAATTTTTTTGGTTGTTAGACACTCGAAAAATATTACTATCTTACCCCAACCAGTAAGTGGTGTAAGATTAATTTTAATAAATAAATTAATCAATATTGTGTACCTATATATATAGATATATATATATATAATATATATATATATATATATATATTATATATATATTATATATATTATTATAGTATTATATATATAATATATAGAGTTAAATATTGCATAATAATCGCAATATATAAGATGTTAAAGAAAGAACATATAATAGGGAGGTAGGTACAGAATTAACTGCCTTCTCCGGGATTGAACCACCGCCATGTTGCGACTGAGAACAATATACCCGGTGCGTTACGGATTCGAGCCATCTGCCAACCCAAAAAGTTGGATTCAAGAAAAATTATAAAGCAAAACGAGCTCCCTATTAGGCGACATCACCAGGTGTCCAGCCTGTTCCTATCCTCGATTCTTTATAATTGTAGATGTTAAAATATTGCATAATAATGGCAATTATATAAGATGTTAAAGAAAGAACATTATTAATAGGAAAGATAAAGAAATTAAACTGCCTTTCCTCCCGTGAATGAAACCACCGCCATGTTTGCGATGAGGACAATATACCCGGTGGCTTACGATCGAGCCATCGTCAGAAGTGTAATAGTTCATTGAGTACAATTATAAGCAAACCGATGCTCCCAGAATATTGTGAAAAGTCGCAACATGGCGGTGGTTTCAATTCCCGGAAAGAAGGCAGTTAATTCGTTATCTTCCTATTATATGTTTCTTCTTTAACATCTTATATAATTGCGATTATTATGCAATATTACATCTACAATATATAAGAACGAGGAAGGACAGGCCTGGGGACACTCTAGGTGATCGTCGCCTGTATGTGAGTCGGTTGCTTTATAATTGTTCTTGAATCAAACTTTTTTTGGGTTGGAGAGGATGGCTCGATCGTAAACGCACCGGGTATATTGTCCTCTAGTCGCAACATGGCGGGTGGTTTCAAATCCGTAGAAAGGCCCAGTTAATTCTTTATTTCCTATGATATGTTCTTTCTTTAACATCTTATTATAATTGCGATTATTATGCAATAATTAACATCTACAATATAAGAACGAGGATAGGACAGGCTGGACACCTTGGTGATGTCGCCTTGATGCGAGATCCGGTTGTTTATAAATTGTTCTTGAATACCAATCTTTTTTGGCGGGTTGGAAGATGGCTCGAATCGTAACGCACGGGGTATAATTGTCCTCTAGTCGCACACATTGGCGGTGCGTCAATCCCGGGAAGGCAGTTAATTCTTTTATCTCTCCTATTATATATATATTATATATATATATATATATAGTATATATATTATATATATATATATATAGTATATAGTATATAATATATATAGTTAAATTAATTAAATATGTATATATCAGTGGCGACTCCAGCAACTTTTTGCTACTCGTGCTCTCTCTCTCTCTCTTTCTCTTTCTCTTTCTCTCTTCTCTCTCTCTCTCTCTCTCATATATATATATATATAATATATATATATTATTATATATATACTATATATATTATATATATATATATATAATATATTATATTATATATATATATTAATATGGTAAAAGTTACATAACGCCCACACGAACGCTGGAGCTCGGATCAAAAAAAATTTCACAGGTAGCGTACATGATAATAAATAGATGTTTTAGGGTTGAAATGAAATTTTTTTTCCTGACCTGACCTGAACCTAACCTAACCTAACCTAACCTAACTTAACCTAACTAACCCTAACCTACCTAACCTAACTAACCTAACCTTACCTAACCTCGTAAAAAAGTAAAAAGGAAAAATAAAAAAAAATAAAAAAATTCATTTCCGACCTAGGAACAGTTTATTTATGTATTCATAGATGGGGATACCTGTAAAAAAATTTTTTGATCCGAGCTCCCGTTTCGTGTGGGCGTTAATAACTGTCCATAGTCTGTATATTATATATATATACTATATATATATAAATATATATAATATATATATATATATATATATATATATATATATATATTATATATAGTATATATATTATATATATATAATATATATATAGTATATATATATATATATATGGTTGAAATCCAAGTTTAAAACCACAAATATCTCAATCAATATCTGTTTTTATTCCCCAAATAAAAACTACACAAAAACAAAACAGCTCCGTGAAAAGGAATACATTGCTGGAATGCTGGTCAAATTTTAGTGCGGAAAAATGTAAAAAAAAAAAAATATATATATATAAAAAACGTACAATAGTTTCAGACTAAAAGAATAAACATTTTTGCGAATCCTAGTAAAATTTTAGATAGGAAAATGTTAAAAAAAAAATAAAAAAATTAAAAAAAATTATTGTTAATAGATTATAGTAATATGATTAGAGACCTATTTAGAGACCTTTTATGGTTATCGTTAAAATAAATAGACTTTTCTATTAAATTTTGCTTTTTTTAACTAAAGAATACCCCAAGGGGTATACCGACCGTGGCAGGAGTCGGGGTCTCTTCGGCCTTCGGGGCAACTACGGGGTTGGACTAATTCCCCCCCTCCGGAAGGGTCTCCAGAACCCCGCTCTTTGGTATCTTGGGTGTCGCGGGGGTTCCTCCGCCCCTCCCCTACGGGGGTATGGAAAAACGTCCCCCATGTGTTCCCCGTCGGCTCGAGCCCCCTACATTGCCGTGTATTACCTTTTCAAATTAATATATATATATATATATACTATATATATATATATTATAATATATATATATAATAACATATATATATATATATGATATAATATATATATATATATATATATTACTATATATATTATATATATATATATATATATATTAAATAATACTATGTCCCCTGCTCCCCCCCAAAAAAAATAGCCAATATTATTTTGATTTTATTTTTTTTTATTTTATTTCTACATTTCCTAATTAAAATTTTACAGATTCCAAAAATGTATTCCTTTTCCCTTGTAGCTATGTAGTTTTTGAGATTTTTTCTTTTTTTTACAGTTTTCCGCAATAAAATTTTACCAGGATTCAAACAATGTATTCCTTTTCCCTGTAGCTATTTGTAGTTTTTGAGATATGAATTTTGAGATATAATATATATATATATATATAGCTAATATATATATATATAATATTATATATATATATATATATATATATAAGTATATATATTATATTATTAATATATATATATATACATATATATAATATATATATTCCTTTGAACTTTATATTATATATTATATATATATATATATAGTTAATTATATAATATATATATATATATATATACTATTATTATATATATATAAAATTAAATATTTGAGTTGGTCATTATTAAATAATTTTTTTTATTTAGGCTAAACCGTTTTCTATTAATTTCAAGGTACTCTTTTTTTCTTTATAATTCTAAAGCTATTTTTATAAGTATATGTTATGTATTTTATGTTTATTAAACTATTTTTGTGATGAGGTACTTCTATAAATAACAAACTTACTTTATTTTTTAAGAACCAGTTTATTACTGCTAATGTCTAATAATTATTCTTCTAAAATTCACAGATTAGTAATCCGGCCAATTGCTCTGGCCAAAGGATTCTGCCTATGTTTTAATGTGATTAAGAAAGCGTATTCTTATACTGTGTGGTGAATATCTATCTTTGCGTGTTTCTGTCAACTAAGACCCTGTAGCTTCCATGATGCTTTCGCTGTAATGACGAAACGGCGTAGCGGCCGATCTCCTTTTTCTTTCACATTTTGGCGTAATTTATTACTATCTTATCTATTGTAATATTTCATTTGATTTGACCACACTTTCGCAATAAAAATAACTTGAGTACTATCTATCGTTAACATTTATGAAATTGCAAAAATAGAGGCAGTTTCTAACAATCGGATTCAATCTCTCGTGTAAGCAGCACCTCGTCTTTAGTTAAGCACCTGTGGAGTGCATGGAGTCGCCTCTTCGGATATAGATATATCTATATACTGGATATAATCTCTCATATTATATACAAAATGTGTTAAAATTATATAGTATCTCTGTATTTCTATCTGTATATAAGTAGTAATATCATAACTTATACGTATATAACTCATATATAAATATATATAATATTATATTATATAGATATATCTATATTATATGTTCATTATATATACTAGTATAGGCCAGCCCTCTAGAGAGCCACAATCCATATCTCGATATAATTACGTACTACATGCTTACCGGAATAAAGGCAATAAGCAGTGCCTGGTAATCCTGGCAAAAATCTTTACCGAGGAAACTAAAAAAAAAAAAAAAAAAAAAAAAAAAAAACATATCTCGAAAACTAAAAAAAAGCTACAGCAAAATGAAATACATTTTTGGAATCCTTGGTAAAATTTTAGTTCGGAAAATGTAAAAAAAAAAAAAAAAAAAATTAAACCAAAAATATTGGCGTATTTTTTTTGTTGAGGAGTTGCTGGGACCCTAGCTATATTATATATTCATATATTATTAGTACTATTAGTATACTTATTATATAGTGTATAGTATACTACTAGTTTACTTATTATTCTCATACATATAATCGCTTACGTGATATATTACTATAGTATATAGCGTGTTTATATTTTAATACTTATATATATAATTAAATTATATTATATATATATACTACTTATTATATAATTCTATTCATTTCTGTGTTAATGCTATTACAAGGCAATCCTTAGCGTGGGCTCGAGCCGATCCGGTGAACACAGCGGGGGACGTTTTCCATACCCGCGCTAGCTGGGTGAGGGGCGGAGGGCGAACCCCCGCTTGATACCCAAATACAAGACCAGAGGTCCGGAGACCCTATCCCGGGGCGGGTAATTAAAGATCCGCTACCCCGTAGTTCCGAAGGGCCGAGAGACCCCGACTCCTGCCATTGGTGTGGTATTTATACCCTTGGGGTATTCTTTAGATTAAAAAAAAAAGGAAAATTTAATTTTGGGGGATAAGTTAACGTTTCGAAACCTAATTTCTCTAGAATAGGCCCTCTAATCCATATTACCTATATTATTAACCCAAAAATAATTTTTTTTATTTTTTTATTTTTTTTTACATTTTCCTAGATCCAAAAATTATTACCGGAGGGATTCCACAAATGTTTATCCTTTCGCTGTAGCTTGTTTGTAGAATTGTTGATGATATAATTTTTTTTAGTTTTTTTTTATTTTTTTTTTATTTACATTTTTCCGGCAACTAAAATTGGACCAGCATTCCGGCAATGTATTCCTTTTCCTGGTAGCTGTGTAGTTTTTGAGATATCGGATGTGGCTCTTCTATGACCGCTTGATCCACCTATACTATATATGATATAATAGTTATACTAGTATATACTATACTATATATCTACTATATATACTAAATTATTAGTTATTATATACTACCTATATGACATATATAGTATAATATAGCTATTTATATATATATATAACTGCCCTATACGTGAAGCAACTATGCTGTAAACCGATCCTATCAATAATACTATTACTTACTATACTATAATATCAATACTAGTATATCACTAATGAGATTATATACTACTAATACCTACCGTACTGATACCTACTTATGGGCGAATATTCACTTTAAAGACCACCACATACCATATCTCAAAAACTACAATACCTACAGGGGCAAAAGGGTAAATACACTTGTCGGAATCCTGGTAAAACTTTAGTAAGAGGGTTTGATGTAAAAAAAAAAACAAAAAATAAAACAAAAAAAAACAATTATATCTCAACAACTATCATAATAGGTACATCGAAAATTCCTGCCTTTTTTTCATTCCTGGTAAAATTTTAGTTCGGAAAATGTAAAAAAAAATAAAAAAAAAAAAAAAAAAAAAATTATTGCTTTAATAATATGAGTAATATGAGGAGAAAGCCTATTTAAGACCTTTATCATTACTCCTTAATTATAAAATAGCGACTTCTCCTCTCCAGTATAGTTAATAGTTTTTATTAACTAACGAATGACCCCAAGGACCCGTATCACCTTGCACCGATCGGCAGGTGTACGGTCTCTCGGCCTTCCGGGAACTAAGGTCGGTAGTGACGTAGTTTCCCCCTCCCCTCGGGAGGATCTCCGGAAATACTCCCCGCTCTTTGGTCATTTTCGGGTGTCACGCGGGGTTACCCCCGCCCTCCCCGTACGGTGGTTATGGAAAGACGTCCACCCTTGTTTCGTGTCTGGCATCTGACCCGATCCTACATTTCCGTGGTTAATAACTTTTCAAATAATTGGGTATAGATATGAAAATACTTGTATATATAAATATATAATACCGGCCCTACATATATACGTTTAATATATCATACTATTTATGATATACTTATATATAGTACTACTATAACTATACTTATATGTATACTATATCGTTATATACTATATACTAAATACTACTTATTATATATTACTAGGTACACTTAATATAGTATTATATTATAATATATATTATATTGTATATTTATATATTTATACTATAGTACTATATATATATTATATATATAGTATATATATACCCTATATATAATATTCTATATATATTACTACTAGTTACTTATTTATACTACTATATACCATATAGTACTAGTGTACTAGTATACGTACTATAGTAGCCTATTCCTATGTCCCCTGCGCCTGCTAAATAACACAAATGCCTCAATCATTTCTCCTTTCTCATCTTATCTTATTCTATTTATTCTTTACATTTCCAACTAAAAATTTTCTACAAGGATTCCACACAACTGTATTTTTTTCCGACTTGTAGCTATTGTAGTCTTTGAGATATGATTTTTTTTTTTTTTCTACAGTTTCCGCAATAAAATCCTTTTACCAGGTTTCCAACAAGTACTTCCTCTTCCATCCCTGTAGTTACCTTGACGTTTTTGCAGATATCGAATCGAGATCACTCGCTCTGTGGTTTTAAAGACCAAATATCACCCTATAAGTACATATCAGTATCATATATTCTATACTATATCTTGACTCATATGCATATCACTATAACTATCCTACATCATATATAAGTACACTACGTATATCATCATATCTTATACTGTAATATATAATTAACTCATATCTATACTACCTCATTATTATATCACTATCCTATATATATAAGCATATACATATCGATCATATATCAGTATACATATTTATGATACCTACTCAATACTCATAATATCATTACTTATATACGTACTAATATTATTATATACTATAATAGTATATATATATATCATACTATTATATATAATAGTATATATGATATCATATATATAACTTATATACTACTATATCACTTACCTACTTATAGAGTACTTATATATATCGTATATATAGTACTATCATTATATATATATAGGTAAAATCCAGTTTAAAACCACAAACATCTCAATCCATACATATCTCAAAGACTACAATAGCTACAGGGAAAAGGAATACACGATTGCTTCGGAATCCTTCGGGTAAAAATTATTTTCTATGAAAAACGTAAAAACAAAAAAAAAAAAACAAACATCTCAAAACCTACTCATAGCTACTGCCTGAAGACACCGATAGTAGCAATTTTTGAATATCCTCTGCCTACTACAACTTAATACAATTTAAGGTCATCACAATGTCTCAAAACCGGATCCTGCACAGCTTAATTCAAAATACGTCAAAGACAAACACATACATCATTGGCCTATTCTTCTTTTCTAGGAGCAGGGACATCAGGCTACTTACTAATAAATATATTAATGTAAAGAGCTATACACGCAATATGTAGGGATGCCATTTCCACTGGAGTCGCACGGGGAACACAACACGGGGGACGTTCTTCCACATACCGTATGGGCGGTAGGCTGGCGGGAGGAACCCCCGCACAACCCAAAATTCACCAAAGAGCGGGTTCTGCGAACCCCTCCCCGGAGGGGGGGAAATAGTCCTACAACGCTAGTCTTCCTTCGGAGGTCGAGATGAACCCCGAATTCTGCCAGTCGGTTGCTGGTTCTACCGCTCTTCGGGTATTCTTAGAATTAAAAATAAAAAAGCAAATCTTAATAAAGTCTATTTTATTTACAAACGGAGACCGAGGAACCATACTAAAAGTCTCTAAATAGGCTCGTCTAAGTATTATTACTATAATTCTAATTAACATAATTTTTATTTTTCTTATCTTTTTTTTCACATTTCCGACCTTATTCTACAAATTTTACCAGGGACTTCCAAACTCTCATAG
>JABUQX010084928.1:17500-43554 GCA_015478945.1 Trachelipus rathkii | reverse complement strand
ATAATTTCCGTATATTTAGAACGCCAAACTCAGAGAATGCCCAGTTTTGGCATTATTATGATTTTTTTTTTAAGTAGGATATCCTTATCTATTAATGTGACCCATATTCTGTAACAATTCCTGACTGAAAACTTACACCAAGTTATCAAATCCTTTTGATGGTCATCCCACCATTGTTTCGTTTAATATAACAAGGAAACCTTCATCAGCTTATAAATTCAAATATTTCTTAAATCTCTATGGTTGAATTTGTTTTTTTTTTTATTTATTTTTTTTATTTACAAGAGATAATTTTCAAGAATCTTAAAATTTGACCAAAAACCTTTGCACTCTATGCGCTAACATTCAATGCCAAAAACTGATTCCGATTTCCTGATTTTGGTCTGAAATGGGAAACCTTCATCACCCAACTGCAAACAGTTCCAAGAGTACCACTCTAGAATAAAATTCTCTCTGGTAAACTCAGAGATACTAGATTCTCCTTGCTCTAGTTTCAATGCTTTTCGATGGCTTTTAAAATAAGTTATATTACTACTCGTATGTATCATTTATATAGGTTTCACTCACAATTGTACCGAAATGAGAATTCATCTATATCTATAATTTAGCAATTAACATATTTTCCAATGAAAAATTCTTTCACCCTCATTTCATTACTACGACTTCTTAATTTGAAAACTTCAAATAACACTTTATCCTAGTACCTTAACTATTTTCAATGCGAGGATCTGATATCCAACCAGTTACCCTAATTTCTTTCTAACTTGAAGAAATAACTACACCTGATCACATATATTTTTGCATACTCATACGTCCACATGATTCAACATCCCCATACACCCAATCACTCATGCCAATGCATCCAAACCACTGCATCTATATTCTTTAAATACAAGCGCCCGCGATAATGGGTAAATATCTTTCTAATCATATCTCCCATAGTACGTTGGTCTCTCAACATGTTATTAAATTCTATCCGAAAACACGCCTATTATGCTGGGTCATTCCCACACAATCTACACAACTTTCTTCTTATCCACACGTTGCAAATTAATTTACAATATTACAGTTACTAACCTCTCGACATATAATATTTATCGAATTGCCATCTTTCCTACAGATCATTACAACTTATACTACCGAAATTCGTAACTATTCCGTTATATATTGCAATAAACCCAGTAACATGAACATGAAGACAACAATTTGAACACAACTAAAACTCAATATTAATATATTATATATATATATATATATTATTATTATTAGATATTTTTTTATCTTATTTTTATAAAATTTAATATATATATTTATATATATTATATATATATTTTATTATATATTTATATATTATAATAAAATTATATATATATAATATTATATAATATATACTAAATAGATCATATAACTATAAATATATATACATATATATATATATAAAATTATATATATATATTTATATTATATTTATATATATATATATATATATTATAATCAGATATAAAAATATTAATATATATATTAATTTATATATATCATATATATATATAATCATTACTATTATTATATTATATATATTATAATAATATATTATATAATATATAATATATATTTATATATTATATATAATTTATCGGACCATACCATTTCAGGGGAAGTATCTTTATTATCAATATAGCAATTCTTGTATTTTCGTTTACATATTAAATACAAGACTTTCTACTCAACATAAACCTTAAATACGAATCACCCCTCACATTCTCCTACATTTCAAAAACCAACTCAAAAATAATCCTTCCCTTTATCCAAACACGGGAACTTCCTAGAAATTCCCAGAAACTACATACAAAAACTCCAACTTTTAATTCTTCATAACTCCCCAGTGATAAAAATAAACAATTAGTAATTTGAAAAATTCCTTTAGAAAATACAGATAATAATATTTGTATCTATTTCTAGGTACCATTTGCATCTTTTCCCCATCTCCCGAAGCACATCTTAAAAACCTTTCCTTTTTTTCTCTTAAATTGTCGACTGTCATTAAATTTCCCAAAAAGGTCATTTTTCAAACAAAGCTCGACATGGAATAAATTTTAGGTATATCCTCATTCTTAATATTTACAAAACGGATTAGAGGTTTAGCTATTTTTCCGTGGCCTTCCTTCAAAATGTTACCATGAATTTAAATTTATATCCCACTCGAACATAAAACATTTTTTTTCCTTTTTCTTTAGGAAAATAGATTGGGTTTGGGATTAACTTATCTGTCTTTTAGAGATTCCTTAAAACCCATTCAGACTTCCCATCGCTTTTACTGTCAATTGCATAATAGGGGATACCGTTTCTTATTGACTATAGGTTAAAATCTTCATTTCAATTCTTCGAAGCTCAACAAACAGAATTTTCCTAAAGATTTTTGAACTTTGGGATTAATCTTTCTTCGTCCTAATCCTATATTTACCTTGCTGTCCAGTGGAAAAAAATTAATTAAATAATTAGGTTCTTCTACAGTCTACACTCATTAAATTGCCCTAAACCTGTAAAGGTGCGCTCGACATAAATTATTCACGACAAATCGCCAAAACAGAGGAATAGATAGACACATTTATGATTAGAATATATAATTATAATATATATAATATATAATTATAGTATATATATATAATTTAGTATAAATAACATATTATATATATTTAAATATATATTACAACCTCAGTATATATATCATATTAATCAATGAATAAATGCTACCTTTTCATTACAGCAAATATTATTCAGATTTTCGAACTATTGAATTCATTTATTATATAAATAATTTACGATTATTTCTAATCCGTCTCTCTACTATCGTAGTATTATATAGATTTCTAAGTATATAATAAGTATAGATATAAATTAACTATGGTAATAAATATAATTTTGATATTTATTATATATTTTAATATACCTAATTTATCTATATAGTATAATATATAACATTATTTATCAGGACATTCCGAAGATCATATACTTTTATTTTACTATTGGAATACTCGGCCGCCTAAGGTAAAGGTATCGTTTGTTGAGAATAATATATTTTATTATATTATATATAAATGATAATATTATTACTTAATATAGAATATATAATGTAGATACTATGTAATTCATAGTAATATTTATATATATTATATATATATAATAGTTAATTCTATACCTAATTAAGTATATATTATAAATATTCTAAATTAAATATATATATAATATAATATATATAATATTTTATCATTTTTATATTAAATATTTTAAGTAAGTTAATCAATCCATTTAGTTTATATGATTATTTAATATACATAATATATATAATTAGTAGTGTATAGTAATGAATAATTAAATATTTTAAAGTTAAATAAATTACATATTGTATTGTAGAATATTACACCCTAAAAGTTATAATGTATTATAGTATAATGTACTTATTAAAATAATCTAATAATATTTATAGTATATAATTTTATATATGAAATAATATAATAATATTTATTATACTATAAAATATAATTAATATTATGTATTAATTATATAATAATATAGAATATAAACACATGAATAGCTTTTACATATTTTTTGGTAGCATGAAATAAGTACATAAACTGGAAATAAAAAATAAAATTTTGAGTGATTATAAATGGTTTAAATTGCATATCCACAATGATTTAATTATCACCATAATTCAAAATTTCTAGAAGTTGAATATTAATTACCAGTATTATATAAATATAAAGACACAATACACAATATAATACATAAATAAAAAAATAAAATAAATTTCAAAATAAAGAAAAAAAAAACAAAGAAAAGTCCTAATATAAATATAATTTACTGTGCGTAAACGATCACCTTGTTGCACAAGGAAGACATAATAGACATTTTAATTTCTTGATATTAATTGAGTTATTTGTCCTCATTCCTGTTCTCTTCTTAAAAGGTGAAGACCATAAAATATATATATATGAATATAATAAAATACTAACATATTTTTCTTTCTAGACGATAATGACTATCTACGTATTTATATATATATTTTATACCCTAAGGAAACATAATTTATTTATGGCCCGTATACGAGTATTTTATCGTTTTATCCCTCTTATACTAATATTAAATTAATGGAAAAGAAAAAAAATAAATAATAAAGTTAGCGTACTACGATAAATAACTTGTCAGTATTCTTAAAAGTTGCCATAAAGACGTTACATAAAAATTCAAAATAGGTTCAATTTTTGACAGGATTTTATATACTGGGAGTGGAACTGACACCGATATAGAGTATTGCTCAGGAGAAGTTTAAGGGTTTTAAAAAAGATTTTATTATTAGAGAAATTGAGGGACCACTAGGATCACAAAGAAAGAAAAAGGAAGAATTTCACAGCAAAGATATTACTGCCGAAAAGAAACATAACAAAATTACAATATCAAGAACATTAATTAGAAGGTGGAAAAGGTTAGAAAAAAGCCACTAAAAAATCAAAACTAGCAATCCACTACAATTAAACACTAAACAAATTAATCCAATTTAGAAAAATATACTAAAAATATTTAGAATAATATACAAAAAATAAAAGAAAAAGATATGAAATAAAATTATATTAATGAAATTTAATATATATAAAATAACTAATAGAATAAAAAAAACAATCCTTTTAATACACACTAGCTGAAATAAAAATAAAAATTCAAACACGAAAAATAATTTTTCCTAGAAGCAAAACCGATACGGAGATCATGCAAGTAGAAAATATTAAATAAATATAAAATAATAAAATAAAAATAATAAAAAATAAAAATTCACAATACCAAAGATTAAAAATTATTGAAATAAACGAAAAATTTAAAATTAAAATACAAATAAATATAAAACTTAAAATAAAATTGTTAATTAAACTCTATCTAAAACTATCTTATCTACGATCATCGTTTATATAGAATTATTGAATAGAGAGTACTAATATATAAAAATATATTGTGAATTTCCTTGAAATAATTCTATAATAAAACTAAATATAAAATAATAATTGAAAGCAATAGAAAATATAAAAAATTACTAGAAAACACTAGAAAATATAAAATAATACTCATCAACACTAGAAAATATAAAATAATACTCGAAAAAACTGGAAAATATAAAATAATACTCGAAAATGAAAAAATTATAACATTGTATAAGAAAATTAATAATAAAAAAATATAAACAACTAGTAAAAAATATAATAGAGGGTAGAAATCAAAATTATAAAAAATTTTATTATAATAAAAACAAAAATATACTAAATATATATATTATAAAAAATTGATGAGAAAAATTTGCCGACAAAGAAAAAAAAACTAAAAATCATACACACAAACAATAACGAAATATAAATAAAATCAACTATCCTTTTCAAATCTGGGATTCCAAAAGGGATTTTCCTAGTCAAAATACCAGCAAAAAAAAAAATAAAAACAAATAAAAATAATATGTTTAAACTAAATATGGTTGTGAATATATAAAAAAAGATAATATAAATAAATTAGAAAGGGATAAATAAACAAAGAAAATCTAAAATAAACAAAAATATAAAAAAAACTATCTTGTAACAGAAGGAAAGAAAAATAAGAGAAAACCTCGAAAAAAAATAATAATAAAAAACTGAAGCATGAGTTCTTGATAAAAACTCAAGGTAAAGAATACTGTATAAAGAATACAACATAAATGAACATTTTTGTAACTTTCCCGTTTTATATCATAAATATAAATTATTAATTATATTAATATAATTATTATTATATATTTTTTTACATTAAATTAATTTAAAATCTATAATATATTTATTAGTTACTTATATTATTATTATTTATATAAAATTAAAAAATTTTATATATAATTATTTTATTTATTATTATTTATAATATATATATTTTAAATTTTTTAATTTTTATAATATAATTAATATATATGTTTCCCTGAAGATTTTGTTAGTTTCACTCAACTTAATACATATACTTATAAATAATAATAATATATTATCTTATAATATATAATATATATATAAATAATATATATTATATAATATAAATAAAATATAAATATAATATATACCGTAATAAAAAATACTAAAAAAAAATAAAAAATTAATAAATATATAATTAATAATAACAAAATATTAATTATATAATATTAATAATAAAACTATCCAAATACAAAACAAAAAAAATATAAATAAATATAGTATAAATACTAATATATATATCTAAAGTATAATATCAACTAAGTATTACACTATATTATAACTATAAAACTTAAATAATAATATATTATATAATAATGCATAATAAATAGAAATTATAATATATTATTATTAAATTTCCCCAATTATTATTTAAATATATTATAAATATCCATGCACGGTAATAAACAACATTTATTACTTAATTATATATCTAAATTATTTATATATATATATTTATTATTATTATTATTTTATATTTATATTATTTTTTAAGTTTCAAGTATTGATATTTTTATACTTTATTTATAATTAACGAATAAATTTATGAATTTTTTTCATAAATTATTTTTATATAATTTAATATATATAATATAAAATTATTATTATTATTATTTTTTTTTTTTTTTTTTTTCTTTTATTCCCCCAAATAGCGACGCCAGAGACACGCTAACGTAAAACAAACAAATGAACATTGAGTAAATCCTTCTTACTCTTGCAAATGAGATTTAATATGAAACATCATATATATAAGAGCACTGAGTATAAACGCACATGAAAATTATTTTTTTTTGTAATCAGAATAAAAGAAGCTTTTCCAAAACAACTACTGATGATCCATTTCGAACCTCCTTTTCCTCCTTGTGCTCAGACCAAATTTTCTCTTATAGTATCTTCCTTCAACCGAGACCGTTTCTAGAAGACGTGTAACGAAAGTAACTTGTATTGCACTCTATAACTTAAGGCAATGATATGTTATAAGTTTGCCGATTCAAGAAAGAAAAGGAAGGTGGTAGTCTCTCAGATAGTTATTAAAGCGAGCTTAAAGGACAAAGGAAATTTTCTTCAGCACTTAAACTATGACATAGAGTTTTTGAGTAACATTTAGGATGAATCTTAAAACATAAACTAGGTGTATTACAGATCCACCACAGGGATAGGATAAACTTTTATACAAAATCTTGAAATGAATTATATGCACGAAAGGAGACATGTCTGAACAGGAAGTCCTTGTTCACGAATATTATTAGGCAATCCATATAAGAATCATAAAAATTACATGTCTATTTTTCTTAACATATTTATCTTATATATATATATAATATTAAATATATAATTAATTATATATATATATATATTATATACTATATATATATTATAATAATATATATAATATATATAATATATATATAATAAATTAATATATAATTATAAATAATAAGTTATATATATATAATATATACTATATCTTATTTACTGTTTGTGATTGATATATGATTTATTCATCATCTAATTATTACCACACCAAGTGGAAGATTACAAGTATGTGAAATAATTGTTCTGATCAAAGTTTCTTATCTATCTCTCCACAGAGTTTTTCACATAACATAACATTGTATAAATTCGATCATTATATTACCCAGATTATGTGAATAAGTTTATACTCAATTGTGAAGCCAAGTGGGTGAGGTGATATTTTTTTAGTTCTTAACACTAAATACATATAATATACATAGCTAGTATATATTAATAGTATATTATACTAGCTAACATAATATATTTAATATATTAAATAATATATTCTATAATATATATTAATATAATATACATATATATAATCATATATAATAAAACTGATGAGATATATTCATAAAATATATTTATATTAGATCATATAATATTAATATATAATAAACTATAATTCAATTAATATATAATCAGAGGTGGCACACCTCGCTCCTTTTAGGGGTAGTCTGCTAGTCCACCTCTCCGCACCTCGAGAAAAAACGGATAGTCCGACTAGCGCTCGTCTTTCCTGCCAACATATTAGACCATTCAGAACCTCGCTATATCCAATTCCGCACGTCTCGACGTCATACCGCTATCTAGAGTATGTGGACTTCACACCAAGATTATAATAATTATAATACTAAATCGATTATACTATATATACGATATATATTACCGTGTATTCGGTTTATATTGATATCACTTGAATCGCTTAGCTAATTATTATAACTCAAAATAACTTCATTGTTCCCTGTGAATTTATAATTTTCATCAAACATATACATTTTTATCACCACTCCCTTCTAATATAATACTCATATCCTTTTTACTTATTTGTATTTACAAAATATTTTATCATCTCATATGGCACATTATTTTAAAATCTTTTTCTCATATTTTCAACAGAGAGAAATCGAGAATAAGCAAAAAAACAAAAGAAGAAGGAATCAAACGTAGGAAAGCATATCAACCATTATCAAAAAAAGATAATAAAGTGCCACAGTCCAATATAAAAGCACTGTTGCATAATACTCCGCATAAAAAAAGTATAACCTTCACAGGAGCAGAAGGCATAGGAACAATAAATTGCTAATGAAAAAATATTCAGATATATGCACACGCCTCGAAGTGCAGGAAACTTAAGCCGGAAAGAGGTGATATTTAATATATTATCCAATGAAACAAGTTCAACAACAAATTCATGATATGCTGACAGAGTGCGGGAAAAGTAATGATGCCGCTTGGGTCGATGGAAAAGATGCTTGAAAGGAAACCGGGTGTTAGTTCACATTCCAGACGTAAGTGACTCCACAATTGTATACTTTCAAGCGTCTCTCACACTGAACTCATTTGCTCCGTTCTGCAGACTATTATTGACCACATATGTCCACCATGAAGAACAGGATCTAAATCTTCGTCCACGACTCTTAGTTGTAGAATCCATTGGAAAGACTAGAGCTCCTGCAGAGTCCATCTAATGCTATCGTATCAAGTCAAGAGTAGGCCTATACGTATAATATATATACTATATATAAACATTACTAGCTCTATCTAATCAACTAACTACTAATATAACTCAGTACATCATAACTATATATATAGACATCATATATCAACTATATAACTATATAATAAATTATAATAATAACAAGTATGAATGACTCGTAGTATATATATAAATCTATATTATATATCTATTTATATATATATAACGAATATATATATATGTTTATCAGTTCTGTGTAAAAAGAATATACCATTATATATACTATAAATGAATTATTTATTTTTACATATATATATATGATGAAGGATATAAACATATATCATAAATATATATATATTATATAAATAATTAATTTATTTTATATATATTATAGTAGTATAGATATATATACGTATATATATATGTAATAATATATATAATATATTTATATATTATTATATAGAGATATATAATAAATAATAGGTATATAAATTATAATAATAGTATATATAATATAATATATATACTATATATATAATTAGTTTAAAATTACTGTACTCATAATTTAGGCGTTATTAACCTACCAGAATATTGATTTCGATATTTGACCCTAGTATATATATAAGTAATAATAAATTTAATTAAAGTTATAGATGTGAGCCGATAAAGGTCGAATAGCCATTCAGACTATAAAATCAATTTAAATGTTGTTTATAATATTATATTGTACTTTGCAATTTTTTTATCAGGTTAATTTTTTGTGACGATTCTATCATTACTCTATACAATCATGTACTAGTCTTAGAACTAATACTTACGCTATAATTAGTTATCATAAACTTACAAATATATCTCTATTAATATTTTCTTTATTATAACAATACGAATTCTTATAAGTAACTATATTTTCATTTTTTTTAAAAGTTTTACGGATACAAAAAGAGCGGAAACATTTTTTTTTGAAATCCGCACTATGCAAGACCGCTAATTTTTCTGGCGACTTACCGCTACCTCGCTAGTCCGCAATTCTTATTCTGGTAGTCCGATTCGGATAGCAGTACTAGCAGAGATAAGCGGATCTAGCGGACTTAAAGAGCGGAAGTGACCACCTCTGATTATTATTATATATTATATATATATATTATAATTAATTAATATATTATATATTAATATATATATATATATATATATATATTATATATAATATATATTATATATTAATAAATTATATAATATTAAATAATTAATTAATATATTATATATATATAATTTATATAGTATATATATAATATTATATAATTATATTAATATTAATATATATAATTAATATTAATATATATAATATTAATAATATATATTATTAATATATATATTATATATATATATATATATATTATATAATATATATATGAATAATATATAAATATAGTATATATTTAAAATTTAAATATAAAGTAGTGTGATATAATAATAAATCGCACTTCACGCGGGTCATATCCCTATTCTAGGGGTATGGGAAAACTTATATTATTAATTAATTATATATATATTAATAAATAATAGGTAAATAATATCTAAAATTTATAATTATATATATCTAATCATATATACCTTAATAATACGCCTATTTAACTTTTTATATATTAATAATTATATATAAAATATTATACTCTATTATATATATATATATTGGGTACTTAGAAGGAGCTCAAAAGGAATTGATATAAGATTTCCTATTAAAAATAACTTTAAAAGCCAATAAGATTAAAAACGACCAGTTGTGATAAATTAAAAAAGTCGCCGTATCATGTAATATATAATCCTGGTTATGAGTATAAATTAATTAATAACGAAATATTATTAACCGAGTAAGTTGGATTAATATGTATTAACTGTTGTAGTATGAGATCCAAATCAATTACAATCCCGTGGATAGAAAAAGTAGCCTTTTTGCGAGAATAGTATAAAGAAACTACTATTGCACGATATTCGCAACGAACTTTTGTCGCTCATCTTCTAACACGATCATCTATATCGACTAAAGCTCTCTTACCAGATATAAGGTCATATATAATTATATATACATATTAGCTAATAGTTTTATAATATTATTATATATTTATATATATATTATATATATATATATATATATATATATTAATATTATATTTATATATATTAATATTATATATATATATTATATTTATATATAATATTATATAATATTAGTGATGCAGTATAGTATATTTTGACTAGGGTAACATCCGCTGATAATCCACATCAGCATCCTCACATTATTTAAAGATTCCGAATCCGGCTACATCTCAGCGCATTTACGCCTGACGGATGATTTGCGCGGATTGATGTTTAATTGTCGAGATTTGATTAAATAGGAATTTATATGAAATAGGCGGAGGAAAAATTGAAAAAAGAAAATGAAAATGTTATTAAATAAGTTGATAAGGCAATTCAAAAAATACGGACTTTGTATTTCCATATTCTTAATGTTATCATAAGACATTCTCAAAACTCGCCGCGTAAATAGTTTTTACAACTTCATATATGGAAAGAAGCATTGCTCAAAGATCCTTTCATTGCTTTTCGCTTAAAAGTCGAAGGGTTCCAGTGGAGAAGCTCAAAAGAGACTTAAATTATATGGAAATGAAATGAACTAAAATGAGGCATTAACAAAGCTTTGAAACCATCGCTGCAAGAAATATACTATACCCAAAAAAATCCAGCGCGCCTCTACAGCTTCTGTCTCGATGACAATAATCTCAACGCTAAACTCTATAGAGGAAAAGCATTTATTTTGAACCATCTTCAAATGAAATGATGGACGGTTTTTTAAAAAGAATGATAAGAATGGAATTTAAAACTAGAGTAGAATAATATAGTGAAGTATATAGAAGATTAATAAACACTATTTGGTTAACTTTATTGTGGGAAATTAATGACTTCATTATTACAATTCTGCAATACTTACTTAGATCCTGTATTAGTTATAAGGCAAGTGGTGTTTTTTATTATTTGTTAAAGCAATTCATTAGAACAAAGTTTAAATCAGTTTACTTTATTGGTAGTTTAATTGGTAATGATATGGATTTGTAGTTGAAAAACTTCAATCCTTACTCATTCAGTTTCATTTCTAAATCTTAATCATTCCAATACTATACGATATTCATACAATTTCAGCACATGACGATTAACGCTATATAATATATAATATATTAGTACAACACCTTCCACATAATTAAGTAAAATCAATAACATGATTACAACATTATGGAAAACAATTTAAATCTTACAGATATATAATCCGCATATCCTATAAGTTAAGTGTAATGTGAAAGCAAACTATTTTACGACTAATTATATCCTAAAAAGATATAATTAAAAGTAAAGTGAAATAATATATTAATACTGGTCCCCAAGTTGCAATAATAAAACCATAAGAAAACATATTTAAACGTTAGATTCAAATGTGATCAAATCAGTTGGTGAAGATGGAAGTTTAAGCAACAATATCTTATTATTTATCCAGCACTCATAAAACTTTGCTAAAGAAATAATTAGTTATATACCTTTTATAAATTTAACTAAATTTCTATAATAAATATTTCAATTATTTAATTATATATATGTTAAATAGAGTAGATTATTTTTAGCAAATATATTGCTGTGTAACCTCCCTGTATGACCAGATAAAAAATTTATTATTTATTTATATATATTTAATTGTATTCTCTAAAGTTTGAATGTTCTTCCATATATTTTGAATATTTTCACTATAATTAATTATTCCCTTGTTAATACATAGTATATATTTCTAAGAGGAATATAATCCATTGTATAAATCTATCTTTCTTAAAAAATGGTTTAAAAGCGATGTGATGTGGGAAAAGAGTGTTTATGACATATGTTAGGATTGTGTTGTGCATTTGTAGTTGAATTCATTATTAGTGGGTCCCACAGTTCCTCGGCTTTAGCCCTGTAACACAATGTTTAATTATAAGATCTGTAGGGCAAAATACAATTGAAAATTTATTCTCAATAATAATATACTATTATTATATGATATAATAGATTAATGTATTAATAAAGCTACTGAACTAATATAATATAAATGACTATAATGTAATCTACTCAGATATATACTAATATATTACTCTTTTACTAATATATATAGGTGTACTCATATATTACTAAGAAATATAAAAATATACTATATATATTTTTTCAAAATAATATTATTATAATGTATTATATATAATTATATATTAAAATGATATATATATAGTAGGTGGCGTGTGGCTTACGCATGTATTTTGTGAAATGTTCAACTATAATACGCAGACTCGTTCAAACGAACAATAACCAAATTTTATTTTTAGTGTAGCCTGATAGTTATATGGGAAATTTTAATGTTTTAAACAAGGTTAATTGAACAAAGATTTCTAGGCCAAATGGCGAGATCTACTCACTCCAAAACACTGAGTAAAGCCATTTCATGAGGGTTTCGTTTCACTTTATGAAAGCATGACAAAAGGAAATCTCCGGCCCATTTTGGCTCGAACTGTTGTTTATGATGGCTTCCAGGTTGCTGGGATGATTGTTGTACAACACAAGGAATTTCACGTATCCCTACAGGGGAAAAATCAAACGATGCGCATAAATCGGGTGGTGAACGTGCGCCGAGCCAGTGTCAATCGCCTAACACTTAGGAGTATGAGGGCGGTCGGGGGGAAATCTTCTCTCGCAAAAGGTCCATGCAAACCCTTGCTGAGTGGGCTGTGGCCCCATCGTGTTTTATACCTAATTCTTCGTTTTCTGATCGTTTTCCTTCCAATTTCTAGGTCCAGAAAAAATTCCTGGATCTATTGGTCAAATGGTAACATGCAGAAGTTGATTGTTAGTCGCCCATAGTTTACGATCATTTTTTCTTGCAATAAATTAAGCTAAAGGGCAATTATTCCGCAATTCTTGGAAAGTGCACACCATACTGTGACCCTTTCGGAGTGCAGCCCCTTCCTGTACTTTCTTATTACTACTATAATAAATATCGCCAAATCTATTGTCTGGTTTTATTAGACAAACGTCATCTCGCGGCTCGAAAAATGTACCCTGGGATCGACGGTCGAAATACGAAAATGATATACAGTTCTCTAGAAGGAAATTCATGCGAGGTTAAGCAATGTTTTCACAGGCGTGTTTAGTTCTGAGATTGTCAAAAATCACGTTGTTGTTTCATTTTCTTTAAAACGATCAAAATCTCCATACTCCTTTTATACGTGGGTGGATCTATGATATAGATGTATATCCTTTTATACGCTTTAGTTGTGATGGGAACGATTCTTCGAAATGCACTAAAGGTGAGTGGGGCAACTGACCCTGTTTTCGAACCTTTGATACGCCTACGTGAGATTGTTGAATCGCATCTGGTCTGAACTCCTCTCGATGTGTTTTTATCCTCGCGGGAGTAGAGCAGGTAATATTTCGTGGCCCCGTGTTTTTCTGATGGACAACATTTCCAGGAGAATCTCTGGCAAATGTTCTATCAACCCTCGCGGAGAATTCGATTTTCGATCGGGAATTCTACCACGGCGAACAGTTGAAGCTTCTGAAACGAAATAAGGCACGCTACGACGCGAACGATTGCAACACTTGCGTTCGAAAGTGATGCCTGACACGAACACAAAACACGTTTGCACTGATACGACCCCTTGCATGACTAGCGAAACTTGATGTCGCGTGAATACATTAAACTATCTTCTCCATCCCACTTTTTCTACTCATCCCACTTTCACCTTTCCAGGACAATTGGGGGTAGAGGGTAGCTAAATGACGTTTTCAAACATGCGTTCTGTGCTGCTGCTCTCTTCACCCTGAGTAAATGATAGTATGAATTTAATATCTTATAACATAAGGTTAGTGCAATATATTATAATCGTATAGTTATAAGTAGATAATATATCAAATACCAAAAGCGTGTATAATATAATAATTTATTATATAAGCAATCATTATAATGATATATAGTAGATAGTAGTAAATTGAGTATAATGCATTATAAATGGATGATATATAGGGATAATATCCGAATCCGCAATCCAGAAGATGCCGCTGATATTATAACTTCATATCATCCGCATACCGAATCGCAGTGTGCGATCGAAACAAAAATGCATCTTGCTGCATACGACTGATTTTTGGGATATATATAAGTCTATTTACTTTTATATATATGAATATACAATAATATATATTATATATACATTTATATACATGTAGTATCATATTTATTACACGGATATATATACCATGGTTATAACATATAATACATATATATATATTTATATTATACTACCCTTTATTTTGTGAGGGACATTGCAACAGACAGTGACTGGATACTCGGCTCACAGTTGCTCGATATCGGTTAGGAGACATCTCTTTCGTTTTCTTAATACTATACCGGCAACCATCACTCCGAATCCTCTCTTATATACGTGCGCTCGATTTCCCTTAACTTTCTTGGTGATGAGTAGACTGCATATCTTCTGGGTCGATAGGTGAGGTCGATTGAATACAGGTCCCTTTAGATATCTATTGCTACCCATTGCCAGCTTAATTAGTATGACTAAACGCTATTCTCAATTGCTAGAAAGCTGTTACGGGTTGGGAGTTTCGCATGAACCTGCTCTCCTTGTGTATGATCATGATTTTAATATAGTACGCTCTCTGCCTCACGAAACATTCCATATATCCCAGAAATAAACACAGGCTACTTCGCTTGTGATATATTGCATATACACTCTCTAATATTCAATAATTCCCTCCCTCCCCACAAAAATCTACCCCTAATACTAAAGTCATATACAGAATTAAATATCAATTGGTCTAGTGAGTCGATAAGAAACTAAAACATATATAACATTAAAAAATATTATATAAATGATAGACCATCATTAAAGAAAGGCTCCTACCTTAAACATACCAAACTTATAATACTCTCCCTAGATATTATATTGATGACTAATATACTCTAATAACATATATTTTCATTATTATTATTCTTATGTTTATTTGTTTTTCTAATTTTATCTAATCAAACAAACCCGGCCCACCGCACCCAACACTTACCTCCTTTAAAAACTGATCTCGAACAAAATCTTAAAATAATCTCTAAATCGAACTATATACAATAGATCTAATAATAATAAATATATATATACACTCAATAATCATCATGAAATATAGAAATATCAAGTTAAGATACGACTCCTACTAATAAACCAATCATCCATATTTCTTTAGTAATTATCGATACCATCTTTCGCCCATAGATGTGCACGCTCTCATATAGAAACACAAACAGTCACATATTATATAAACACTCATAAATTATCACCAAGGTCTATTTAGAATTCATCCTATATAATACTCTATTATTAGTACTCTCAACGCAAATACTCAATTCTCTATATATATCTTGTAGGAGGATAGATATTATATTATTACTCCACGTCACACATGAGTGTATTTGGTGAATACTCGCACTAATGAGATGCGACTCGTAATTTCCGCACATTTGGACTCTCTCTCGTTAAGGGACTATAATCGAAATACTCACTTACGATCATAATGAATTACTAACTTCACATTAACATCATAATTCCTTATGAATACGCATTAGTGATATACGTCTACATCTACTCTCAGATATACCTCTCCACAAGATATCAACCTATACAATCTCACATAGCTTATGCAGATTCGTCTATTTATTGTTCCCACTCCCTATACACCATAATGTGCTTTGGCTGAACATGAGAAGACATCACTTAAGACAATATACCGTACAACTCACTGAGATATCCAACTCATCCGTGTATTCATCATGATACTCGATAATTGTAAATGTGCTCTAGTTATTTATGACCTCGCTATTAGCCTACTCGTCACATCAGAACATGCTTATTAGATAAACTCATCAACGCACATACACAGACTAAGTATGATTTCTACAACTGTGACTCACTATAAATAAGCATAAACTGTAGCTTAGCATAATAATACTAGTATGTATATTAGGAGTAAAGACTTAACGAATATTCAATACCCAGAGACTACTATAGATCTATAAGTCTGGCGTCGGATGATAAAGTGAGAGGTGCTCTACAAACTCATCGATCTAGATATTCAATACGTTAAGGAGAACTCCACTACGTCGATAATTCTGAAGATCCTTTGGCACAACTCTTCAATATACGGTACTCGTGTCAGTACAAATGGCAAATACTATGCGCAAACGTAAGGACCTCGATCGAGCTTTATAAGATTTAATACAAAGAAAATCTTCACTTACTCGAGTAAAATAAAAAGTCATTCTCTAATACGCACTGAGTACTACCCCACCAAAGATCGCTACACTACACTAGGAATACAAACCTATAATACACCCAACTCCAAGGTTCTTGCATTTAATCTAGCCATGATAAACGCTACTCAACATATTATCATGTACTTACTAGAATTACGTCAACTAAATACAATATCTATCCAAGTTATAACTAATACTCTCTCTTTATAACTTTCCCCCTAGTATTCGACAAATCTCTCCATATACCACTCCAACTACTACTAAAAAATTTCTCTGATAATACTCCACTCCTACATAGAGTAATAACGTCAAGAGCACTCTCGCAAATATTGAATCTGTGAATATATAATACATAGACTACCAAGAATCAAATATATATCTATTAAAGTTGTCATAATCTAAATGTAAACCTAAGATAACTCCTCGCACAACCATAACACTCAGAATTAATAAATACTTCGCTCATATCTAATCCTTAAATTATAACACTCAAATTGCTATCTCTCAATCATCACTTTCTCTATTCTGTGTAATATAATACTCACATTACTAGACTAGATCTTCACCGTCAAGACACCATAAAATAAATAACATTTTACGTCTAATTGAGAAATCATAGCCACAGCAATAAATCACTACACCGTAGTATATTATCCAGGTTTAAACACTCAAAATTAAGGCTCAGACTCTCAAGTATAAACTTTTCAAACATAGATATTCAGACTCAGACCCCTATAACCGTGCATTCTAAACTCTAATTCGTAAATATAACAGAAACTCCTAATTATACATAAACACTTCTCGCGCACAAATATATCTTAATATATTACAATGTATTCGGACCAAAGAGACCTTATATATTATATATTTACTAAGATGGTAGAACATAGTAACAATATATTGATCCTATATGATAATGATCAGAGATACTTAAGTCACAGTCTCATATTTATAATTCCATTCAAGATTCTATATATATATGGAACATTAATTAATATTAATGAAATACGCTATCGTAAGGTATAAAATCTAAAGTTTTTCAATCATGTTAAACTAATCACAGCAATAATTTAAATATTTATATACTCTATACAAATACTACTCAAACTCTCTATAAATAAAAGACTCCCTAAATTATATTCTCACCATTCATAATTCTCTCTTGCATGATAATTATATGCATTCATGTACATTTATTAGTTGCTATTCCTAAATCAGGTAATAATTTCACTTACGGAAAATTAATATTATACATAGAAATTTGCTCCAGGCAATTCTAATACTGTCCCCATTCGATCGTAGAATTCAGGCAGAACGGATTTGAGATACAAGAGCTATCACTTCTTTTTCTACCGCAGACCCTAACAACTTCTCTATCACTAGAGATTTCTTAATATTAGAGTTCTTCTATACTCACTCTCATGCAAATCAAACTAGATATACATATCAGATGCGTTATATACTCTACTCAGCATTAAAGGTATGAAAAATTTAGTGACAGCATTATCAGATATTTTCGCAATTGTGATTACCGTCCAACTACAGCACACCTTGTCCATAAATCACAGATGCTGTACCGTGTCTCTTTCTCATAGAAAGCATATATAAAATGGAATATAAAAATATGGTTCAACTGACAAAAGAGATTGGTGCACAATATATGCAAGAACAATACGTGTGAAGTCGAGAAATCGCTCTTATGTGCCAGAAAATGATGTGTGCACATATAGTTACATAATAAACACTCCAAATGCCTCTTCCAACATACGTATGTCATTCATAACCCCACATAATCGTAGACGAGTTCGCCCAAAGGAGAGCGTATATCTACTCTCTGAAACATTGTGATTATAATTTTATATAGACTATGTGCGCTCCTCTGACTATCTTGACGCCAGTACCTCTACACAGAACTCAATTTGCATTTAACGTTACAACTCCAGCAAATACCTATATCTTAATGTGATCGTAATAAGTAAAGATGTTACGCAAGATAATAGACAGCACAACAATGTGAAGTACTCAATACTCTCGGAACGGTACAAAGAGATAAAGTCTTACGACGATTGTTAGTGTCTCAAAGAGATAGACATAAACGATACGACGTGGAAAAGAAGAATTACTATTCAGACTGTATATGGGAACTGAGATTAAAAACGCACTAACAAAGATTGATGTGGATCAGCTCACCACTATATTGTAAGTCCTTCGCTATCACCACCTAGTGTTATAGAACTCTCTCTCTCGCAGACAGACATTCTCTCGAATACTACTCAATCTCGTATTTCTCCCTAAATTTACCTTGCATTCATAAAACTGAAGTAACCACTCCATACATTTCTCAGCTCTCACAAACCAAAGAAAACCCTACTATGTACCTTATACACTAATTACATAGCTAATCATGCCGAGTCATTATGTGCCCCCACTTTACTTGAATCTCAAATACGTCTCTTCACAAAACTTCGATACGTAACATTCTAATAGATTCCTCAACCACCGAGCCCGTGTGTACCAGACTCTATCGACCTCAGCGACAGCTTAACATCATCTGCATACTCAAACTGACGTGGTGTATTTGGAGTCCATTATACTGATCGAAACTAACCTTTACATTACGCTTTCCTCCGAGACATGATTATAGAGCTATAGGATATATACCAAACAGCGGAAATAAGATTCTATAAGATATCCTCATATAGCGACGATTTTACGCACCTTTTAAAGAAATTTTAATTCATCTGTTGTACATAAAATTATAACAGCCTCTCTAAGATATTCAACATCTACACAATGAGCCTACCATGTAACATTACCTAATCTACGTGTATATATTCCAATATGCATATCTCGAGATTCCATGTAGTGGGATACTCAATAAAATTCCTCATTATATCTTGAATAGAATGAGAATTCTCTATCGTTAACCCAAACTCCCTACTATCTTATGTTCATTCCAATTCTCTCCAATTATCTCATCTCATTGATCTCAAATAGGATACATTAAAATTCTCCACTCTCCCTTCTTCATACTCCAGCACTAGCTCATATTATTCTTTATTACATAAATAATTAATTTTTAAATTATTATATATTCCCTCATTGCCCTTCCTATCTCCAATTAGATCCTATAGGATATCTTTTCAATCATATCCTTATATACTCTCTAATTCCATTATTATATATTATTATTATTATTATTATTATTATAACATACACTTTTTACCTTCAAAACCAGTCTTCCATAAAATCATTTTAATTATATTTATTCCTCTCAAACTCGTTACTGCGCTTGAATTATGGCTGATTCCGGAAGTAGGATTGTATATTATGGATATCCTTTCGCTACGCTGTTGCACATTTGTAGCAACTTCATCTACTTTTTTGGCTCATTTGCAGATTTAATATATCATTTAAATGAATAGATATTGTCTATATAGTACGCAACAAACGGTCACTTTCCTCCCACTTGCCATCCTGAATCGCTCAATCAATCTATCCATAGATTTAACTCAATATGTATTAATAGCATCTTCTTCTGAGAATGCCTCACTCATGATTCCTCGCTCTCGAAGGAATGCCTCTCGATGACGCTCATAATCTTCAGTAATAAAACTTCCTCTATTATCCAATATGTGAACCTGTGGATATCTCGTTGTTATGATATTGTTCCAGTACTAAAAAATAACTTTAGCCAGTGTCGGCCGGTTATTACCTGGATTAGGCAGTGATGGCCCCTCCAATTAAGGTGGGCCAGGGGCAGAAGTATAGGTTATATATATATATTTAATATTTATATGATAGTATATACATAGTAGTAAGTTACAGTTGGAAACTATCTCAAAGGAACAATACACAGAGAGTAGCCAATTATATGATAGTCGTCCTACTATATATCTTTTTCAAGTAATACCTATAGTAGGTGATAATAAATTACTTTCATTATCTCTGTATATGAATTATTATTACTCATATTAATGAACTAACTATACTTGAATTATATATTATATTAATTTTATAATTGATATTGTATTTGTAATTAGTATTAGACTCAAATATATATAATATGTAATATCTATATTATTTACTAATTAATTAAAATTGTATACTACTATACTTTTTGTATGTTTAAAAATTTATTAAGGATAATGATAATATTTAATTATTTAATATAATTATTAATTATTTATTATTATTATTATTATTAATATTTATTTATTATGATTAATTTATATTTATTTATTATTATATATAATATATTTTATATATTATAATTATTATTATTTTATATTATTTATGTTATATTATTATAATTATAATTATTATTTATATAAATTTATTAGTAGATAAGTAGTATAAGTAATAATATATATAAGTCAGTTATAAATGTTAACATAATAATACTTTTAACTATTAGTTCATATCTATATAATAATATTATTTAATATTAGTAGGTAGTTTATAAGTAAGATAGTAGTAAGTAGTATATATAAATTAACATAATATAATAATTTAATAATAAATAATATAAATATTAAATAATAAATATAAATTATATGAGGATAATATAACGAATAAATATAAGTAAGATAATGAGTAACTCATTAATTTATTATACATTTTCTTTATCATTTATTTAATATTTCCGAAAATGTGATTTATATTATGTATCCAACATGATAAATATAAGACTTTCAATAATTATTCTATATATCAAAATAATATTAAAGTATCGTAGGATTATTGACTTACTTAATACTTGATTAACTATGATACTGACTAATTATATCTCTCAAATAATCTAACTTCTCAATAATAATAATATATGTATTTAATTATATTATTTAACACCAATTTATATAATAACGTAAACGGTAAATCATACATTTTTAATAATATGGTAGGTTAATGAATATACTGAAGAAAATAATTTATATAAAATATAATAATAATATTATAATCTTAATAATTTACTTAATACAATAATTATGTATACTAAATATTAATTAATTAATATTTGAAAACATACAATAATAAATTATTCAAAATAATAATTATTTTTGATGATTATATTTATCATATTTTACATAGCGCCAAGTATATTTAAGATTAGATTATTGTTTTACTAGATTTATTTCTTGTTATATCTCTCTTAATCATTTAAAAACTAATTAAATAATAATAATATGAATATTGTTTACTACTGTTGATCGTCTTCTTGGTCTAAAATATGTATCAATGATATAAATACTCTTAGCTAAATATAGACTTTCTACATCCTCTCTTCAGCATTATATCGTTTAATAACTCAATAACTTTAATATAATAGCATTTCATATAAGTTTACTATACCTTCGTATGGTGTATCTTCAATACCTATAAATAAATAATAGTAGCTCTTACTAATAGTGTTAGTAGCTAGAGCATGATGTGATTACGTGAACTAACTTTGCAACTTTAGACTAACTTATTCAAATCTATTACTAAACTAACTCAATTCGTGAAGTCTTTAGGTAATCAGGTTTTGACTAATTCTTTCTTCGCTGGAGGAGTTTATATAAGGGGCTCACTTTTTAATAAATCATCAATCATTCCTTCCAAACCCATCATCAATCAACGATAAATCACAATGTGTTGATAATATATAATGAATAATACTGATATGTCTCAAAATTGATTATTAATATTTTAAAAGCCAATTTTTGTGTTTAATGTTATATAATAGAGTAAATACATTTACATCACTTTCAAAATAATTTAGCAGTAAATGTAGCATGATATTCCTCAATTAATAATCAATTATGGATCTTTGACATATACTCAATACCTCTTAAAATGATGGTATTTGATAGTGATCTTAAATTAAACACGCATGATATATCTTATACTCGAGTGTTACTATCTAGACTATTTCTCTACAATTTCATACAACCCTTGCACATTTTACTCCAAGCAAAATGAATCGAGTATTTGATAAGCTATTGGTTGCAACGTGGACTCTTTATGAAGTCTCTATAGAAACATACGCACTCGTAAATTAAAGTCTGATAGAATGACGTCACTGATTGTCTATTTAACTTAAGAATATAGTTATATTGCAGACTGACATTTCCGCTGACGAATTAATCTGTACTGTGGCTACGTGTCGTGATATTTATATATTTATTTGTGTTTCTTATCAGGCTTTTCGTATTTTAGTCTTGATGTGAACGTTGACTCAAATTATATTCTTTTCCAATTCAGTGGTGTCAATTCTTTTTTTCCCAATTTGGCTATAACACTTGATAGGTGATATTTAGTGTGTTATTGCATATAGTCATACACTAAGCAGAGGTGTGAATTGATGGCAGACTTAATGGAAGTATCACGCTCAATATATCATACGATATATGGAATGTAACTCTAAGACATATTCAAATTACCATTGATAGGTCTGCTCAGTATCAGGCGTAACTGATATCTTCTTCAAGAAATATATAAGGCACAAGCTCCGGCTCTCAGATGAAAGCTATAAAAAATATCTATTTTCACTGACAAATGTCTATACATTAGAGCAGGGGTTCCCAAAGTCTTTCCACTTGCTCACTTTTGCAAGTTTCACAAATTGAGCCCTTAATTAGCAAAATTAGTTTTTATAATATGGCAACACCATTTTTTTACTGTATTAATTATGCTTTTTAAGACTATCTTGATGATGTGTGTCTACACGGAAGATGGAGCAAATCAGGCTCAAACATTTTTTTCAATGCTTGTATAGTCACCATTTATTCTTTCGATGTTGCTCACTGTTGTATCTAAACAAAATGCTTGCATTTTTTCTTCTATCTCCAAATTTATAAAAATTAAAATACATACATGCTATATAAAAATAATAACGGCTTATAGCTATTGTAATTCATCTCTATGTTTAAGCTTGACTATAGAGAAATTTACAAGTTAATTATCTAAATAATTTATTATCTTTAAATTTCACATTAATATCTTGTTTAAGTTTTTTAATAAAATTGTAGAGTGCTTAGCATGTATCTTAGCTATAGTGTTTCATGCTTATTTTAATTATATGAGTTAAGTGATAGTTGGTGAGTATATTATATAGATTATATCACTTATATATTATGACCTATATGTTTATTTGATTTTTGAATGAATAGCTTATATATTGTAGGTGCTGTGTTAGGTTGATTTAGTACATATGTTGTCATGAGTGAAATGATTGGTTTAGATTATAATATTTTATGTACTGACTTGGTATAGACTTCAGATATAATGTTTTAAGCTTGTTGAAATATCCTAGAATGAAGCAGTTATTAAATGTACTCATTGCTCTCTTTAATAACATAGTATCATGTATGAAATGATATAACACATAAGGAATACTTTATATAGCACTGACTATGGATATATTTAGCTCCATCATTAAGGTGACTAATATTTATGATTCGCATGACATTTTAACTATATTTAATATAATATATAAAATTAGTTAGTGTGAAAGATTTTCCCAAAATACAATTAGGATAAAACTCTACAACGATAATGGTGCAATTACCTTTAATGAAATGAATGATAAAATTATGATTATATATTAACGTTTCTTTAATATAATTGTGTACAGATTTTATTCGAATTATTTTCTTTTTTTATAATTTTATTAATTGCCCGATTAATTATATTTGTTGCGTTAATGCATGGTTATTATTCTGTCCTAACATTTCGATATGTTTTACACTCCAAGTCGTGGCTCAGTAGGCTCTAATCTTGCTCAAAGCTCCTTTGGGAATTCCTCTCAATAAGGAAGGTTATACTTTAAATTCTCTTAAAGGGGGGAGCACATGACGCTCACCGAATTTACAATAGCATTAATCTCTCTAGTACTTATTAGTACATCCCAACTCCTCGGTCTCGATGGGGATTTCATAAAACTTTGGGAGAGGTAAAAATATATTTTCTCAGATACTGCTCAAATGATTCTTATAGTTTATATTTTATTGTATTTGAATATTTTATTTTTCTTAGTATAATGTAATGTAATAATGTATATTAATTAAATATTACTGAAAATCATTCAGGAATCTATTTTATACATATTTTAATTAATTAATTTAACATTTTATTCACTGTCTAATATATTCATTTATCGTTTTATATTATACAAATATTTCCATTCATTTTCGTATTTTTATTATTTTAATTTTAATTCTAATATCTGATCTATCTCTCTCTCTCTTCTCTCTCTCCTCTCTTCTCTCTCTTCTCTCTCTCTCTTATCTCTATCTACTCTCTCTCTTACTCTACTCATTTTACTATATCTACTATGTCTCTACTCTCTTCTCTCTCTTCTATCTTCTCTCTCTCTCTCTCTTCTCTCTTCCTCTACTAATTAATTTTCCTTTAAAACAAATATTTAATACTTCTCATTATATAATTTTGGCAATATAACATTTTTACTGAATTAGCATAGATTAAAAATATTTTTTAATCAAAATTTATTTAGCAAGTTTGACAAACTCAAAAAGATCTCATCTTAAAAAAAAATAATAATACCCTGCAAAATTTTAATATTCCGTAGGTAGCAACATTTATATATTATATATTATATAATGTTTTATGATTACGTATATATAAATATATTATTTATTAGTTTGTATTTTAT
>JABUQX010084928.1:0-12500 GCA_015478945.1 Trachelipus rathkii | reverse complement strand
ATATAATATATATATATATTATATCATAATATATATATATAATATATTGAGGGTTTAGTTTGGTGTATCCAATTGCTTGTCTCAGTTCATGTTTACTGGGTGTACTTGCATATATAACGGATAGGTTTAGAATTTCGGAGTATAGTTGGAAAATTTGAAAAACTCTGTGAAATTGGAAGATGGCCAATTCGAATAAAATTATATGCGAGAGAGGTGTAAGTAACTGTAATCATCTGAAATTAATTTGCAACTGTGTGGAATAGAGAAAAGATAGTTGTGTAGGATTTGTGGTTGGGAGTATTGACAGCTTATGAAGGCTGTGGTCTTTTGGGACATAGATATATATGTAATGTTGTTGAGAGACACTGTTTAGGGAGAATGGCTTAAGAAAGAAGTGTTTACCCATTTATTGTAGGGCTCTTTGTTTAATAATAGAGATATAATGCAATTTGGTTTGGATGTAATGTGCATGAGGTTGGTGGGTATGCAGAGATTTAAGAAGGAAATTTCTCTACAGTGATCCGATGAAATAGTTTTGCTGTAGGCGTATGTTAATTCTTTCAAGTTAAGAAAGAAATAGGGATAACTGGTTTGGATACAGATCCTCCTTGAAAATTAGTTAAGGTACGTAGGGAAAGGTGTTACTTTGAAGTTGTCAAATTAAGAGTCCGTAATGAATGGAATGAGGGTGGATAATGAATTTTCATTGGAAAGATGTGTAAATTTGAAATTAAATAAAGATGAATTCTCATTCGGAATTGTGAGTGAAACTATATAAATGATACATAGGTGTCAACTATTTAAAAGCCAATGGAAAAGCATTAGACTAGAGCAAGGAAGAATTAGTACTGAGTTTACCAGATGATGATATTTATCTAGAGTGGACCTTGGAACTCACGTTGGAGGATGAAGGTTCCATTTCAGACCAAAAGATTCAGGAACTGGGAAATCAAGTTTTGAGCATTGAAGGTTTAGCGCATGTGCAAAGGTTGTCAAAGTTTTAAGATCTTTGAAAAATTATCTCTTGAAAAAAAAAAAACAAGATTTCAAAAACAGTAGAAGATTTTAAGAAATATTTGAAGTTTATTAAGCTGAATGAAGGTATTCTTTGGTTATTTAAGAGCGAAGAAATTTTGGTTGGGATTGTACCATCCAAGATTTTGATACACTTGGTGGTAACTTTTCATCAGGAATTGGTACAGGAATTGGTACACATAAGGAAGAATCAACTTCATTATGCAGTTGGATCTCTGGTTTGGCATCATGCAATTTATAGAGTTGTAAGAGATGAGATATGTGTATAACTTGTGAGGTTTGCCAGAGGTTCAAGATTTGTCATCTGACTGAAGCACCTCTCACTTTAATTAAGAGAGAAACGAAATATCTTTTTCAACTCGTTCCAATGCATTACGTCAATTTTCCAAAGACCAATTGGAAAAACATTGGCTGTTTGGTGGCGGTAGATCATTTCAGCAAATGGGTTTTCATAGACATCTGAAAGAGAAGAAGTCAGTTACCATCGCTAGAATTTTTGAAGAGCAATTTTTACCGTCAATGATCTGGATACGTGAAACTGTTTTAACAAATAATGGAAGCGAATTTCAGTTGCATCAAACATAGAGCAGCTAGTCCATACAAACGGTTCACTAATGAGACTGTGGAAGGAATCAGCAGAACGATGAAAGAACCACTGAGGTTGTTATTATCATACTGTGGAGAGCGGGACATTTGTCTACAATAACAAAAGGTTTTTTCCCCTATCAAACACAACATAAAATTAAAACTTTGAATATTAATATAATAGTGTAAATTGTAATAGTTTACCTATTAAACAAGATCCTAAATCAGGAAAAATCCAAACCATATGCGGAAACCTATTTTGCCACTTTTTCCAATGACCAGTTTTGAATCTTATACTATTTAATCTATTGAGGCAAGTCATGATTCACATTCGAAGTAATCATTTAGGATAAATAAACATAACAGATCAACAAAAATAAAATGCTACAAATAAAAAAAACAAAAATAAATTTCGTTGGATTAAATTTTATTGTACTAACCATAATCGAAAATTTTATATCACTCATGTTTTAATAATATACGAAAACAACCGTTTTTACATTAAAAGCATATACATAATCAACATAAACTTTTGTCTGAACAAGAAATAATGTCACATAGGCACCAAATCCTAATCACATATACCATAACTGTGCACCCTCTTGACCTAATCGTAACGAATAAAACTACTATACATTAACAATGTTCCATACTTAACAACAGTTAAATGACCTACACACACTTTTTTCAAACATATACTAAAACTGGCTAATGAACAACACTATTCACACCTTTTTTCAAAAAATAAAGTGAGAAATACAGGGAAAGGAAAATTATCAATGTTAATTTTTACACTAACATCGTAATATTATAAACAAAAAATTTTAGCATAACAGCCTGCTTTAATCATCATTACAGACCAACGATATTAAAGCTAACCGTACAAATATTTTTACATTTTCAACCTCCGTACATATTTTAACAAAAATTCAATAAACATCATTCCTAAAAATATCATAATCGCCCAACGACGAAATAAATTCTTAGCAAACATTATAGCAAAGTTTTTAAACCAAGCATAACATAAAAATAAAGCGCAATAACAAAATTTATTATCCATTAGTGTTAATAACATTAAAAAATAAGTTCTTTGAATAAAAATATTCAGTGAACGTTACATGTAGGTAACTTAGTTCCTAGAGTTTACTGATTTTTTCACTTTCCCCAATAAAACTAAATCTTAACCCATGTAAAGTCAAAAACCACCCATTGCATACAGTCCCCTATCCACCACACCCGCTACTAATGATCTATTGAACTACTGAGTCAAGTCATATTTGCGGAGTAATCCAATCCTTTGGTTTAAAACATAAAAACAAGAACATTTTACAAAGTCAAAGTTTGCCCAAGTATTACTGACTCTTACGAATGGTTATATGCTTACGCAACAAAAGTTCAAGTAGAACATAGGCTCGAAAACGAACCCAGACAAGAACAACGATTGATATGTTCGAAAAAAATGACGTTGTATAAAAACTGTTTAGACATTGAACAAGGAGTAGGATATAAACAATAATTTCAAAGCCATTACTTATCACGAGCAAATTGGGAAATGTAGATGTGTTTGGCCGAGACATCTGCTATTCATGGAAACAAAAGGGTGAAATTTTGCAAACTGCCTCCATGCTTACCTAATATTGGGAATTTATCATTGTCCAAACGGATGAGCCCCTTGTAACGTCGGGGTAGTGAATACACGGAGAACATCGGCTGAGTGGGTATCACCCTAAGGGCTGTGTAACACGAGCGAGATGACATCCAGACTTTTGCGCAATGCTGCTACGCTTGCTGAGCTATCTCACCTTGACACACCCGCCGTTACTTGAAAGGGAAACGCTGTTGGTGATACTGACACTCTACTATTCACTTTTAGAGTGGTGGAATGATTCAGCGACCCTTCTGATACGGTGGAATAGTATCCTGCGCGATTCCTGGGTGATCATCAATTGGGGCATACAGTGTGTTGCCAAATCACCTTTGTATGATGCGATGGTGCCAAACCTATCAATTTGTTTATAGTTAAGTTTGAGATTGCTATGTTCAGGGCGTGTTAGCGCTTAATATGTCTACAGTTTATTCAGGCTGCATGGCGTTTCTTAACTCTGTATGTGTAAGACATTATGCTTTTATTGACGTTTATTAAGCCGCATTAATATTATCGTGATCAGTAAGATAATTTAGCCCATAGTTATGATAATATTTGTGCTCAAATTAAGTACTACTAAAGTTATATAATTGGAAAAATCATTAGCAAGTGTTTATTTATGTTCAGAATAAATTATCATTAGTCAAACACTCAAATAAAATAAATAATGAAATACTACTAATACAGATAAGATTAAGTGAAATAGAACTAGAGTAAATAAAATAAGTGACTATTATTATAATCAATGAATTATTTGTTTCTCAGTAAGATATGAAAGCATATTTTTGGAATCAGACTACTGGTGGAATATGAGATGTGTGAATAATATCTCTATAGTAAAAAACAATAAAAACGTTGCCAAGAAGTAAATACAAATGGGAATGATGGAGATAATACATTTTTACATTAAATGTTTCTCTCACACTCCAGAATAAATAACGGAAATGGGATGAGCTAATCTTGATAGAATCTCATAAATGCATAATATATTCATAATACCTTAAGCGAGTTATCTGCGTTGTATTATCCGTCTTAATCATAATATAAATCGCTGCATTTAGTGAACAAAACTTTCACTCGGATACAGCTGGTATCTGATTAACTTTATGTATGATCAATAAATATGAATCCTATGTTCATGGTTTCTCTGAATTAATTAACTAGTTATCTCCGAAGAACTAAGAATTTTATTTATATTATATGTTTATTTTTCTTTAATATACAATTTTGTAAAAATCTTCAAATTACTTTAGAATGTTAGAAATGCCAAACCTTTCTACAGAATGTGTAGACCTTTAGGCAGTGATGAGATCAGATGTATGAGAGAGAAGACGGAGAGAGAGATAACCATCAGATATGATGGAAGAATAGCCAGATAAATAATTGTGAGATGCCCTAGAGAGAGAGATATAGCTTTCATTAATGTTGATTTTGAATGAGTTTGAAGAACCATTACCATTTTTTTTCTGAAACTTCAAAAATGTGAAAAGAAATTTAGTGCTTGCAAATATCTAATGATTATTAAGTTTATACCATTGAGAGTTGTGGTTAAAGTGTGTGTGTGTGTTTTAATAGAGGTGACGAAAGTGAATATCTTGTACAAAGGATGAACTGTGTTAGGCGAAGGGTGATTGTAAGTAGGATTGTTGCTAGTGGTCCATGAGTCCTGTGATTTTGAGGAGAACAGTGTTGATATAGTGGCAATGATATGTTATGTGTGCGTAGATATTTACCATGTTGTTTAGGATGGGGCCATATGATTTAACTTCCATAAATGTTCATAACCTTTGTAAAGTAATGAGCATATTTTAAGATAAAATGTTTAACTACCCTATTAACTGATTTGAGTAGTTAATAATACCCCATGTTGTTACATGAATAAAATTTTTGTATCACTTTCTCCACCTCTATGTACGAAGGAAGTGAGTCATAAAAAAGAAGATTTGTATCTTTGGTGGGAGTATGCCCTGTGTGAGGGATACCTCGGGAGGGAATATAAATGGGCCCACTTTATTGATGGCTCTCTGCAGATATTAGTAATTGTGTCAATTAATGAATTCCAAAGGAATTAAGTTAGATGATGCTGGATGAAGGATATAATAGAAAAATGAAACCTAGTAATGAGTAGACTAGACTAAGAGCGTATGGTGGAACGAGGTGGTAGATGAGGCAGTGAAGAAAAAAAACATAAAGAAACTTACACACACCCTGAACACACATCAGCACTCCCATTACACACTCACCTACAAGCCCAGAACGACAAGCCTTACACACACGACACAGCACAGATTCTACAGCTACACCACGACATAACACACACTACTACATCCAGCACGACACTATCACTAGAACAATATCATACACTAAATAGGAGAGTGTAAATATTTAATAATTGATATTGATGGGGTATATGGAGTAGATCAGTATAATATTATAATGTATTTTAGATATTAAGAACAGATTACATGCGCTCTTCCCAAAAAAGACACGCGAGTCTAAAATTAAGAGCATCAGTGTCCATTATAATGTAAATGGTATAAACATTAGTTATAAATATTATTTAGGTATGATTATATTTGACTGATACATTTATTTAATAAAAGTAAATAATATAAATGAAGAGATAGAGAAGAAGTATTCCATGGATGCAGAAGAACAAGAAGATGTATAAAGAAAATAAAATTAAAAATTTAGAGTTATTTAAAAAAACAAAATAAAAGCTGTGGAAATGAAATTAAATAAATTTAAAACTTTTTTTTTAAAAAGAAACAAAAAGAGAAAAGTAAAGAAATATAAGATATAAATAAAAAATTTTTTTAAAACCCATAGTATATTCCTAGTAATGCAATGTTAATAGTGAACATACATCGAAATCACAAGCTCCTAAACTATAATTATGGGAAGAATGAATAAGAAGCAATTTTCGAATGTAATTCCAATAAACATCAGCGAGATATTTATGTTAGTTTACTTTTCTTTTGCTCTGTGTAGGAGAAATAATGGAGAAGCTGATAGTTGATGACGTATTTTAGCGATAACTCTCTTATGCTGCTGCGAGAGAGAGAGACAGCGGGGTAACTTTACTGTTGTTAGAAGTGAAGGGAACAATTGGGTTGAAATGTTAGTAGTGATGTATTTTCACGTCTCATGCAGAAACATTATCAGGACTTAGGTTTTACAGCGCCTCTTAAATTGAATATTTTTAAGTAACAGCTATAGATGGATTGTGAAGAAATTGATTTTCTCAGGAACCTTCGACCCATAAGTCCAATACATTTTTTTTACGAGAGTACACGCGAATATGATTTCGCAGGAGTAGACTTGAAGGGGAGATAATTTTAAGGTTGTGAGAGGTGAAGTGGGAAGAATTATTTGGGATGAAAAAGTTACTATGTTTGAAGTAAGAAAGTACCAGAGGAGAGAGAGAGATTGGATATTGGTCTTCAGAGGTGAGTGATGTTTCGTGGGGATAACACCTGGTAATACAATAAGTGAAATAAGGGTAATTTTTTAGACTTGACGTCTGTGATCTTCATAGGTGATGTTGCAAAATGTTGTTGTAATTTAATGTTTTATGGTATTAGAAGGAGTAACTTTGATAAATCACACTTGGTTATGAGGTGTGAGAATAACATGGATAGTATAATGGATTGGTTTTAGACGAGATGTGTAGAGTTAGGAGGTTCGAGCTGGTGCGACATTATGATTTTTGACGTAGTCAGTCAGTTTAGTTAAAGGCATTATGGATGGTGAAATACTCTTGGTTCAATGTCTAATATTAATTGCGCGTGTAGTTTTTCCACCGTGGTTAGTAGTATTTGAGTCAGACCAGTAAATTATTTTGTAATTGTTAAAATTGAGTTTTCTGCCCTAGAGAAGAATGGATATAAATTCTTTGATTGAAATGTTTAACTATGATTGAAGAGGGAGTAGAGATTGTAAAATAACGTCACTGTCAAAGAGAGAATACGGAGTAAGGAGAGAGGATGTTTAGAAAAACAGAAGAGATGTTGGTATGATCGACGTGAGAATAGATAGGTAACTCGCAGTTCAGTGGAAAACTTATATGAAGTGCTCTGATAGTTTTCAACCAATAGTTTCCGACATTGGAAGTGAAGAGGAACATGTGAAACAACGTGTGATATTAGAGACAATTGTGTTGTGATAGTACACTTCAAGTTATTTTACAATAGATATGATAATCGAGTGTGCTATCTCCCGATTCCTCACTTTTTACGGTATCAGTATAAAGTGATATGTTAGGTATTTGGCTATTCAATATTTTAAATATCAGTATATATTTAATTCTCTAATTCAAAGTAAAATTGAGTCATGGATTTGATTTAAGCTTATTTATGAATGCTGAAAATACTTGTTATATATATTATAATTATTTGTATAAGGCATTAAATTTTTAGTTATTAGTTATCCTTGGGGTTATTTAACCCCAGTTTATGGTTTTTATATTGAGGTCACTGATATTTTGTATATATTTAGATATTTATACTTTTATGAGTTTATTTAGCGGTGATATAAGAATATTAATTACTCGCTACTATTATTTTAATGTGTAATAGTCCGAGATAGTGGAGTTTTATAGAAACTAAATTAATGGACCGTATTGAAAAATATAGAGTTTATTTACGTCCTTTTAGTGAATAATGCCATACGTTGGTATTTTTCTATCGTTTACAAGTATTATATGGTAATATGTGATTTAATAGTGCATATGTTGATTACTTGTATTTTTTTAGTATTATAGTTCACAGTATGTGGTATGTATTGGGTTTACATATATAAGTTATTCTTGTAGTATTTGTCAGTATTCCATCAGAAGGCAATTGACATTATGGACTGTTAGTGAGCCAATGTGAGTGTGTATGATTGGTGACTCCATTAAAATGTATTATATATTGTATCTCCCGAGTAACTTTACTCAAGATTATATATATCCCGAAAATAACAATAAGACATTATGTAGGATGATGTAAACTTATTTTTTAGGCCTGTAAATCGAATAAAAGTTGTTATACTGAGTCTGGAAAAATATAAGAAACGTAGACTTTCACGAATTGTGAATCGGTTATATGTTGTCAGCTTTGTCCTATTACCAGTGATATTTTCACATAGTGATTCCAATACCCCACCATTACTTTATAAGAATTGAGGGATCTATATTCGCTGGTATGGGTTAAGTTTGGGTAGCTAAGTGGTATAAATGGAAGTCTCAAACATAATAGAATATTGACAATAGTATTGAAGTAAAGCAAACTCACACAAAAACGAGTCTTCAAAGAGCTCTTTATGAAGTTAGGTATTCGACTGTTTAGAAGAGCGATTAAGTGTCTGTCATTAAGTGTCTATTGCTAGAAAGTGGTAGAAAGGAATACCATATCAAATTATAGTTATATTGGTACTTACCAGTTCGAATTGACTGTAAAAATTCCTGCGAATGAGAGGTAGTGAGTGTACGGAAGTTAAATTGTGAAAAAAAAGCTACACATAGAGAGAAGGAGAAACCCAAAAGAACTCTCTCTCTCTCTGTATATAGAACAAACTTAGATTTAAAAAACCAAAAATTATATACTCGTGAGAGATATATCATCCGATCAGGGTGTATATATGATCAAAAACCATACAGCAATGCACCGTAACTGAGTTTTAAAACAATGATGAAAGATAGATAAGTTTCACCAAACCGAAAAAGCTTAAGACTCCACCTTTTAAAGCTCATACTTTCTTTGATATAAGCATCCATTTTAGTTTTAAAAGACCAGAGTCTGCAAATATTACGTAATAATATAAATAAATAAGGTACAAAAAAGAAAAATTCGATAAACGTAGTTTATATAAGAATAATTAAAAAGAGAACGGATTGGAAAGGTTTCAGTTCTGTTCGTATTTTCGTGGAGAAATTAAATGAAAATAAGATATAAGTTAGTTATATGAGTATCACGATTATGGTGCATAAAAAAAGTATGAAAATAAGAAAAGTAGAAAGAAAATTGTCTTTTATTTGTATAATTAAGGCATATATGAGCCACACTCTTTACCAAATCTTGATTTTTTGTTATGCGCCGCAGGTTAGACGGTTATGAGATAATCCTCAGAGGTTAGTCTGCTCATTTACGGTCGAACACCATATGGCATAGCTTTAATATTGATGTTGTGATTGGAGGGTTTCTACTCCTAAATTTGTGGAAGGTGTGTATTGAAGATGGTGGAATGTAAAACAGCTTGACATAGCAGTGAGAATACGCCTGAAGTCGATGTAAAGTGATAGAGAGGATGTGGGCAAGGTTAATCATTATAAAATGAACAAAATGAGAAAAAAGAAGCTGGAATAAGGTATTCTCAGAACTCGTTGATGGTATTCGACCCCAAAGTTTAATTCAAGTACGATTCATACCATAAGCCCGTGAAAGCGGGTTCTACAGAATGTACTTGCATGACGATAATGAAAATCAGGACGACTCTCTCTCCTTGACCGAAAAGGCAAAGGAAGATAATGCCCCAGGGAGAAGGATTGATGCAGTAAGTGGGACGTGGGACGAAATCAAACCTTTGTGCCAGACTTTATCGAATGTTTTCGATATGTCTAGCGCCACGGCAAACAATTCACCGAAATGCCGAAGAGCATAAAATCAAGATTCGGAGAGAGGAAAGTAAGATCTCACCAGTAGAGCGTATCTTACGAAAGACTTATTGGCGATCAGATATTAGATCAGAAGAATTAAGATGCTTCCTATTCAAAATAGATTCAATAACTATAGAAAGAATAAATGTTAAAGCAATAGGATGAGAGTTAGAGGGGTTGTGAGAGGGTTTCCCTCTTTCGGCACAGGTTGAATGAGCGCACATTTACAGCATGAAGAAAAGGTCGATGTGGAAAGACAGGAGACAAAGTTTACCAATTCAGGAACCAAGCTCAGAAGTACAAGTTTTAAAAACCACAGGGGGAATACCGTCTGAACCATAATCCTTCTTAATTTTAAGCTCAGAGGGGAAAAAACACATTTGGACTAAATTACGAGGTTAGGTTTAAATGAGTTGGAGTAGGGCTTGGAGTAGGAGTAGGGTAGAGAAGGAGGAGTAGATCTGGAAGGGGACTAGCCCAAATGGTCGACAGGAAAAAGGGTCGAAACAGCATCAAAAATATTTCCTGTACAGCCCGCCGCCGCCGTTAGGATAGGTTAAATGAGGTTAGGTTAAGTTAGGTTAGGTTAAGTTTAGTTAGGTTAGGTTAGGTTAGGTTAGGTTAGGTTAGGTTAGGTTAGGTTAGGTTAGATTAGGTTAGGTTAGGTTAGGTTAGGTTAGGTCAGGTCCATCTGGAATAGTCAAGCGTAGAATTAGGTTCAAAAGTTTGAGCGAAGAGTTCAACTTCATCAGAAGTTAAGATGGCAGTTGTGCCATCGGAAGATACAAGAAGATGGAAAGCGGAAGACGCAAAGTTAGCATTAACCTTTTTTTTTTTTTTTTTTTTTTTTTTTTTTTTTTTTTTAATATATCCCGTCGTGAAAGTGCGAGTGCGTGGAGAGAGAACCGAAATCATTATAACATTTTGTTAGTTTCAGATTTTTTGGACTTAAATTATATGGAATCCTGTAAGTATTATTCCTTTGGATGAAAATTAAATAAAATGAGTTTCTGAAGTTTGAAGACGACGGTAACTGCTAACAGCGTCGCATGGCAAGGGAGCGGGTTCGATCCCTAATCCGGATCCTATGAGTTAGCAGGTAGAAATTACCTAGAGAAGTTCCTTTTCTAGAATAGTGCTATGCCCGTGAGGTGTGAATTAAAAAAAAATTAGATGAAGGGAAAGAATATGAAATGCACGCCTCCATGCCAGAGAGAATTGCCTCAGCTATGCTTTCTACAAATTCCGAGGACTCCTCTCATGGAAACAGTAATCGTTCTATGGAAAATCATAGTGCCAAAAACCTTCCCTCTACGTAGACAGGAGTCTTTTCTGCAGAAGACTTGAGGAGACAGAAGAAGATACAGAGTTAAGAAAGTTATCGGAGAAACCTATAGGAGGAATGAGTTTAATAGAATAAAGAGAATGATTGGAAGGTAAGTAAAAGTCTAAAATGTGGGGTACGTCTTCATAACGACTTAACGATCAAGGATACGAATAGAAAGCTGCACAAACTGCCCAAGGTCATTTAGGATAGAGAAATAGTTTGCAAGTTTAGGAAAGCCTAGGACGGTTGTTGAAACAGAAATCACTCAAAATTATGATTTTCGAGAAAGGAGAAGAGTTCTATGATGGAATTCTATGATGGAATTTAGATAATCAAAGAATTTATTATAGTCAGCAGAGTTAGGTGATAAATAGATAGAAGGAAGAGAGAAATAGATCGAAATAGATAGAAATAGATAGAACTGATAAATTTAGCTTGTAGATTGACCTGAGAGCTTAAGCTATAAGAGTCGAAAATTCAGATGACTCCAAATTAGAAACACGAGAAGAGATTACATCGTTGCGTACATATGCGGAACTTTCACAACTTGGCAGAAAATTTTGGATAGAATTTAAGACATTAGAAGGGGGCAGAGTAGACCTTCCTGTCAAAACACTCAAGAACCTATGTTTCCATTAAAGAACAAGGGATTAGATCTAGAAGAAGAGAGGTAATGTTCGACAAAGCGGATATATTATATGATAGTTGATATATATCTATAATGCTTATATAATATAAATTATATATATTATATATATATATCACTCATAAGTATATATTAATATTAACCTGCGAGAAGTATATATATATAAGTAATAATTGAATAATTATGTTAAGAGATTTATAATGTGAAAATAAAGTGTTAGTATAAATATTCATAGGTATTTACGTATATTTATGTGAGTATAATTAAGCGTCTAGCTATAGTTATAGTATTTAACTATTTACTATTGTGAGTTATTATAGTATATATAAGTGTATAGGAACTATATTTTAATATTTATTATATATATATAATTATATTATATATTGAGTTATTATATAATGTTAAATTATATATAGTTTTAGTTCATTTAGTTATTAATAGTATATACTATTATATATATATTATATATATATGCGTATATATAGTAGATATTAGTGTTAGGTTTTTAGTCATATTTTAGTTACATATATATTTTAGTTTACTTAATATCTATATTATATATATTATATATTGATGAATATATTAAGGTAGGTTTAAAATGCTTATGTACGTAGGCTTTTAATTT
>JABUQX010084927.1:20000-49723 GCA_015478945.1 Trachelipus rathkii | reverse complement strand
AAGAGAATAGTCTCGATTGATTTCGTATGATAATTATAAAAAGATAAATAAAATAAAAAAATGGTTTGATAATATATTGAGCATAAAAATATTGTAGAATTCAAACTATTATGTGATAAGTTTAATTCATATTTATATAAGAAATTAGATTTAAAGCTGTATTTTATTGAATTAGATATATTCATACTACTCTCAATACATAAAATAGATCGCGCAAATCAATATGGCTAAGTCCTATAATATGTCTAACCTACCACGCCTGTCAATATCTCTACATTTGATTGTGCATTGATCAATATTTATAACTTATATATAGTAATTGCATAGACATTTCGTAAAGAGTCTATCCGCTACAATCTACAGTTAATAAATGTGATGTTAAAATAATAGTTAATTGTTCATAATGTGGTTTGGTGAGCACTAACTTTTTTCTAGCATTGACGATGAGGAAATTGTCTACTTGTAGGTGAAGCATTTTCTTACGATTTAGCGCTAAGATTTAACTACAAGAAACGAAATCGCAAACTTCTTGAAGCATTTTCTAACGGTTATCGAAGCCAACATATGCAAAAACGATAAAACGCCCTTATTAACATATACAGATTAGTGATCAGATAGATCTGAAAATTATCAGACAAATTTAAATCGATAATATATATTAATATATATATATTAATATTAATATATATAATATCTAATATAATTATTATAATTAATATTACATATTAATATATATTATATATATATAATATATATATATATATTAATTTATATATATTATCATTATTAATGATATATATAATTATTATAATATATATATATATATATATATATATATATATATATATATATATATATAATATATATTAATTAATATATATATATATATATATATTATTAATATAGTATATATATTAATATAAATTTATAATTAATTATTAATTAATATATTATAATTAATATATATATATAATATTTATATTATATATATATAACAATATATATATATTAATTATATATTAATTAAAATATATATATATATTATAAATATTATATATAATAATATTATATAATATATATATATATATATATTAATAATATTATATATATATATATTAATATATATTAATATTAAATTAATATAATATATATATTAATATATTATTAATATATAATATATATATATATATAGCAAAATTAAGGAAAAAGAAGAAAGTAAGAAATTCGAACTTATTAATTCAAAAAGGTAGATCTACTAGTCAAAAGATCTAGTTATTTACTCTCATAAAGTATTACGAGTTCATTGGAGAGGACAATTTCCCCTAAATTCTATAGTATTGATAGCAAGGGGCTGAATATACCATACCTATCAAAGTGCATTGTACTTTTCTAGTGAATAGTAGTTGATAGCTCAAAACTTATTCAACTATACCTAACTACACCCTTCATGCTCATATAAGTACTCAATGCTTAGCGTGACATAGTATGTGATATATAATATATATATATTTATTTAATATATATATAATATATATTATATAATATTATAATATATTATATATTATAAATTATTATAAATATATATATATATACTAATATATTAATATATATAATTAATATATATATATATTATTATATATATATTAAATTATAATAAAATATATTATTATATAAATATATTATAATAATTATATATATTATTTAATATATATATATATATCATCTTATATACATATATTATCGAAATTCAATATGTATAAGACGGAAAATGTGTAGGTATCGTGATTATTAAGTGGGTATCGTGAGCAATAATTTTACTCACGATTAACTACATCCTTCTATAAATATATATTCATACTATAATGATTAATATATAGTATAGATACTTGATAACCATGAATATTAACCTCAAAATATATATACATTATTGACGATCCAGATATCCTCATCCATATATTATAGTTTACTCAGATTATACCTCTATAGATACCATGGTGTATCGGTATATATATAATGATCACTAATATATATATATATATTATTAATATATTATATATATAATTATTATATATATAATATATATATTTAATTTAATATATTATTAATAATAATATTTATATATTAATATAATATATATTATATATATATATATTATTAATATATTATATTTATATATATATATATATTATAATATATATATATTATATATTATATATAGTATATATATCAGGGCGGTGTAGTATATATATATATATATTATTATTATGACCATCATCTTCATCTTCCTGGAGGGTGATTCGGTTTTCCACTCTAAATAAAATATAAAATAAATAAATAATAAATATAATTTTTTTTTCTATTTTTTATTCACATATATATATACATTATAAATATATACCACAAGGTAGTACTACAAGTTTTATTAGATCATCTTTAATTCTAGTCAAGTTTATTTATATTTTTTATATAAAAAATGTTTAGATAAATATCAAGAGAGCTCAAAAAAAAGTGATGCCGATTCAAATAGAATTTTTACAGTATATGCTAAAAATTGTGCGTTTTCTTAGACTATCAGATACAATATAACAATTGAAAAAATTTTGTGGAGCCCTGGACTTTTTATTTTCCTTCTTAATCCTTATTGTTTTTCATAACGGTGGATACACCTCGAGATTCATGTTGTTTAGCTTTTAGAAGCTGCAAAGTTAAATTTTTATCCAAAATCTAAGTTTATATTCAATTGTGCATAAAAAACGGGGTACAAACTAACTTGGTGTACAGCGCAGAGCACGCCCTTCGTATAAACAAATTGATATATGCTTGTGTGGGTGACTCAGGATCACACCAAATTGTTTGTACTCCGTCTCTTGTAACGATCATGTATTATTACTATGACAGTGTTGCTCTCTAGTTGTATTAATTATTGTATTAATTAAGTAAAAAGCTTATCTACCCTCCATATGCTGATACTATATAAGTTAAAGTTTGTTTAAAATAATAAATTTTAATAAAAAAGAAGAAGCAGAGAGTTCAAAATAAAGATTGTCACAATTTGTGTGCTCGCGAGAGGAGTGAATATGTAGACCACCTTATTTTGATTCTTATTTTTTATTTAAATCATTATCTGACTATTTTTCTATGTACATCTATAATATAACGAAATTTTAAATATAATGATATTATTAACATTATATAGATAATCAAGTAAAAATTAAAATATAAATTGAAGTTATACGTAATAGAGTCTCTACTGAATTAAACAGATGGTCGAGTTTCATCGCTAAATGTTTGTGTGGATCCTCTCCGAGCCCCATCCACAGATCAGGCATGACACAGAGCCGTTTACTTCAAACTTTAATAAAACTTTAATATATTTAATAATACAATTATTAATATTATTCGTTTTTTTGTTTTTAGATAAAAATAAAGAATATTTTTGAATTATATGAGGAATATTGTCTAGGTGTGCTATATTTTAGAACGTACTATTGGATTTACAAAAAAAAAAATTCCAAAAATTGCATTAGGGGAGTTTCGGGAGACAGACTTAGCCTAGGTGAGTCCCAAGTCTCAGCTCTCGATGTTCCGTACGCTTATTTAATAGTTATATTTATATATTTGATATAGTATGTTTTCTGGATTATATATAATTAAATCTTTAATCCTTTTTTTCGGAAATAGGTAACTTATATATACTATATTATGTAATATATATTATATGCAAATATTAAATAAAATATGTATTTTATATTATTTTTTTTATTTATCTCATCTCTCTAACTCTAGATTTGGAATATAGAACTATATATAAAAAAGATAATTTGTCATTTATATATCTAATATTATATATATATATTACATCATTTTAATATTTATAATTAATATTATATTTTATAAATATTATATTAATTTAATTATATAATAATATTTTGCCTCTACCCTCACTCTATCCTCTATGGTAATTGAGATATATATAGATTATAAAATAGGGTAACTACATAATGAGATAAAAACCTCATAACTGAGATTATTAGACTCAATATTATATATTTTAAATTTTTTTATAATTAATATAATTTTTTATTATCAAGAGTTATATTATTAACTCTTTCAAACATAATATATATATTATAATGAAATGTAAATTTAAATAATAATAATATATTCGCTATAAAATAGATGTTCATTAGTATAATTTAATGAATTTAATAATAATTCTCATATATTATATAGATATTGAGTGTGTTACTTAGTATATATTTTATATATATTATAACATATCTAGAAAACAAACTATCTTATATTCTATTTTAGAGATTCCTTATACTATTTAAATATATAATATAATAAATAACGTAACTCCTAATAAACAGATAGCACCACTCAAATATGTACATATACTATACATACTCGTCATCTATCTATATTACTATGCGTTTCACGTCTCGGTGCTCCGTTGGGTCATATAGGTCCGAGCTCTTTTTGTCTCTCCATCTTTTAAGAACAGTGGATTCTCCTCTCTCTCCCTCCTCAGTTACTCGTGCTCTCTCCATCGTGACTAGTCTCTCTCTATTCCTCTCCTCGTCTCACTCTCCTCTCTTCTCTTCTCTCTCGTCTGACTCTCTCATGGATCTACTTCTACCATCATTCAATCTTCATATGATCACGTATTAAGTAGTAGGATGATTTTATCTGAATATATTTTTACGTTTAATTGCATGAGTGATATTTACGGGCAATAAGGTGATTTTACACTAATCTCCAATTACAAAACACATCTTCAACCATTAGCAACACCATTACAACAGTAACTCAGACTATGTCACAAACAAATAAACTTCTTTTATTCATTAATTGCTTACAGATTTGTTATTTAGGCTGTATATATATTATATATATTAGTACTAGGATGCGAATCACTCATCAGTACCTTATATACTATATATTATGGTGGCAAAGCCAAATAATTTAGTATGTTATGGAGATTTTCTGCAATATTATTACGTATATGTCAGATATTTGTCAGAGGATACTGAGAGAGAAAAGCCATACTTCGTAATCTTCACTCATTAAAATTCTTCAGTAAATTCTAAACTGTACAGCATAAAATTACACAGACCATAAGCACAACAACACACATATTCGTTGAGCAACTCTTGATGAGCTCAATTCATTCTACCACGAGACTATAATCTAGTTCTGTTTCCTCCACTGTTTTCGCTCACGAATTATGGAATATCCGAATCATTTCCAGAGGTGTTACTAGGTATTCATCAACCTGACGCATGTCTCATATGAACTCTCTTGTCTGGCAAGCTATATTAGGATTATCTCGTACATATGTAATGCTGCCACTGGTGAGAGTCGCTATTCGGTAGATGTGTCGCAGTCTTGGCTCTGTTGTCTCTCTGCTCTCTTTAGAATTCTTCACTATTTCAGCTTTTCTCTTTCCATTAAATGGATTCAGAACCATACATAATTACTCATCTTCCCTGATACGCAGAATAATATACTCAGCTCAGGATTAAGAGGCAATGTGATAGGTAATTATTTAAAAATATATATATATTAATATATATTATTATTATATGGAAAAATATATCTATAAAAAAATTCTTCCTATACACGTATTAATATATATCACTAACATATTATGCATTACAAATAAAATAACAATGCCTTACTACTATTTTATAAGGTATAGCCCAATTTATATAAGGTCCTTTGCCAGTAAACAGCATAATCCTTATTGAATAATATGTAATATTAAAAGCTCCTTTTTATTTACTATTTACATTTTATGTAAATTATACGTAAATTAACTTTAATTGTGTAAGAAAATTATTTACAAAGTATTAGATAGTTCTCAATAGATGGGAAAAAGAAATCTAGGAACGGTACCAAAACGAATGCCAAAACGAATGGCACCTAACAGAACAACAGAACCTACACAATAAGTCCCACTTAGGTATATATATAAGCCCTACCAGCAGCACTCTTTGCTCTGGCCTCCGCATTCCGACAAGCGCGTGCTAACTACGTGGAGAAGAGACTCCTATCTTCAACATATATACATAAAAATGCCATTGCGAGTGAACCGCTCCAATCCAACCACAAGCTTGCACCTCTCTCTCTCATAATAATTCAAACATATAGCTTATAAAATATATGAAAAGTAAACATACCAAAGTTTTACAACACACAAGGTTCACACAGCTCCCAGCCTCAACTCGCAAGTAATTACTATCTCGTCACGGCATTACAAAAATCTCACTTATACTTGAAATTACTCACTAAAATACAATAATCATAATATATCCACAACAAGTCCAAAACTACAACAATTAAGCAAGAATCATCTACGCAGCGCCGCACCAGAAAGCCTCATGTGGCGTCTCTTGTGCTTGCATATAACTTAAGCAGCAAACCACAAGAACAGACTACCTATAACACAATACAAGACGGTATTCCCAATTACCACTTGCATTAGACCACCACTTCCTTATAGCAGAGCCAGCACCAACGAACACACATGCAACACTAAAAATTATTCACCTTCTTCAGACAATATATAAACTTAAATAAACTAAAATACTAATATTATAACATATTTTTATCTCTCGTTCTCCTGCCGGTGCTTATCACTCCTAAATTCCTCCTCTCCTCCATCTCATTATCACCACGTCTCCACATTACTCCTTATAACAATATTGCCCACTAAACATCCACTTCTGCTTTTTCGCGTAAAAATACAACTTCCTCATCACGCTCAAAATATGAATGCTAGTTAAATTCACTGTCTTTTCCATCCTCCTATTATCTCATCTCTTATTGTTAATACATTATTCCTTTCATCCTCCCAATACATACATTTGATTATTCGTATTCTAATTATCTACGCCTCTTATCGTTTCCTACTTACACTTAAAATTTATCTGTACTTGCGTAGCTCAATGAGACAAGAGTCACCAATAAGTGTCATTCTTCACGTGTTGAACCAACTTCACCCTTAAGATTATCTCAAACAATACTCCGTCTTTTAATAATTTCACCACAAACCTCTCTACTAGGTCTTTTTCTCATTATCTCTTACACTGGAGTACTCAAAAAAACTCCTCTCTACACTTAATATGCCACTGAGCCTGAGTCATTGTATGCCTTACAATGATGAAAACCAATCGCCTCAGCTTTACAATCGTATAAGTACCTTTGACAACCCTATCTTCATGCATATAGTAATTTCTATATATAACATAAGATAATAATTGGACAACCTATTCCCATTCATATCTTTCAAAGTAACAATATAACCCACCTGAGGATTCACCCTACCCTTACCATTCTACATATACGCTATATACTAGATATAAACTTCCACAAAATATAACATCTTCGAGAGAGATCTACATAAACTCCTATACTCAACTATATTACTTTCTTCCTTTTTCAATATTATGATGTATTTAATCCATAACTTTCTCATTCATACCACTTTTCCTACATACCCTTAAATAAAAATCCTTACTACCTTATCACTCTAACATCATTAGAGCATAAATCAAGTCTTGATCTTGATCCTACATAATTAACTCAATTCATATTTGCCCTAATCCTCAATAAGTCTATCGTAGTCTAAATTACCTATCTTTTCATCTCATTCATTATAATCTAACCAAAAAAACTCTACTATGATATATCATCTTATCATAGGCTACCACATACTCATCCATATATATTATATATCAGCTCTTATTTGTATTACTCAACCAATCATCCATCCTTTCGTTTATTCACTTAGCATATATTTCACGTCCATGAATGTATTGCTACATACACCCCGATTTATCCCTGTGTATATAATCCTTAATTTTAACTCACTTATCCTTCAAATTCATTATTCACTAATCAATCTTTCTTTGTGTGTAAGCACCACTTGGGAGTCCTCCTAAACACTCATTAAAAATTCAAATTTGAGATTTTACCACGATTATGTGAGCACATCGTCACTCGACAACCATTAGCTCACGATATAGGTTCACATTAATTATATAAAACGATAGCATATAGAGATTTCAATGGACACTACAATTGTGTTCTTCCTTATTCCTCCCTATTAAACGTTACTCACGTACATCAACTATGTATCTATAACCTCTTCTCATATCCTTAGGAGCCGGTATACAGAGAATCTAATCGCAGCGAGTGAGGCCTTTTAACCAAGTATTTTTTTTTTTTTTTTTTTTTTTTTTTTTTTTTTTTTTTTATACGCAGATTACCTCTGGACATATAACTCACACAAGAGACATACCTCCTCATGTCTTGTGTTAAAAATATTCTGCTGTCTGTAATAGGGGGGAAGCATATAGTACACAAACGACACTCTCTTATATGTACTCTTATTTTCTAGCCACAATGAATGTTTGTTTTATATAATTTTTTTTTAGCATACTAAACAAGTCGCTACTTAGAAATGTTCACTCGCGCATAACCTCCAGACTACTTAGACAGTCATATCTTTTGAATACTCTCAATCAAATTAAATTTCTTTAAATACAAAATTATTCATAAATATTATTAATCTAAAAAATTTATTCATTTTGTTTCATTGTATTAACTTTAACTATGCCCTTCTAAACAGTACCAATAAATAACAATAAAAAAGAATAAAAATATTTCTTCTATTACATATCGATGCAGCTTTTCTATGCTTCATTTTTTTTTCCTTGTGAGATATGCCAGTGATCCCTCTTGATTGTTGTCTTCCTTTGTGTACTTCACGTGATTTCTGTTCTCACCTAGTTCGCTCTCATGAAATTATCGCAATACTCTGAGACAAATATCAGGCCGTATTGTCTATCCTTTCAGAAGCAGATAGCGAAAACTTTGCCTCTTATCATATATTTCCGTGTGAATCTAACACCTATCCTAAGAGATTTTACTCATCACTTTATATTTAGTGTCTCTGTCTAACTTTTATTTCACCTTTTATTAAATTTCATCATTTTCGTCCCACCCTACCCGATTAATACTCTCTTTTTCAATAAATGTTATCTTAATCCTATTGCATATTGCACGTGTGCTTATTACTAATTCTCATATTTACCATCAACCTACACTTATCTTTCTAATCCTCGTTGAATACATTCAATTATATTTATTCCTTTGATAGAATATCCATGAAATCAATCCATCTTTTCTTACACTCGTACCTCTCAAACATTACCTAGTATATATTGGTAAGAGTCCTTCACTTCTTGCTTTTTAGCTTATAATACAGCTCTACCTAATACTCTCTTACTTATCATATATCCTTTCAATTGCTCTCTTAGTCCTTATGCCACGCACTCATTATTCTTTTTCCTACATTCACCTTAACATCACGTACTTCACATACTTCATCCACCTGTTGTTCATCATCCACCTGTTGTTCTTCTTATATATATCACCTAGGTTGTATATTGCTACTCCATTTCACTAATTTCAACCATAAAGTTCATTCAAACTCTAAACTTTCTCCACATACTTCTCATCTTTCCTTTCATGTTCTCATCATTATATCATATAGTATTAATTTAAGCTGTCATATTACCTTTTAGTCTCCAATGAGATCCATAGTTGTACAATATATACTCTGTTAAGGTACATTCTTCGACATACCTAGTGGTGTTTTTTTTTACTAATGTTTAGATGCGGTATCAAAGCGTAAAATTTTCAAACATGTGATTCAATCACTATACCTAGAATCCACATGAAGTATCAAAACAGTCTTCAAACACGAGATTCAATCACTATACCTAGGATCCGCATTGTGTATCAATAAACTTAGCTCTTCAAACACGTGATTCAATCACTATAATTCAGTCTATCCGCCTCTCAAACTAATTATATATCTCGATCACACATCCTTCCTCTAACTTTCACTTTCATTCCCATTCTTTCATTTTCTCCTCTTAATATAGCCCTCCTGTGTTTCAATCTCTCGATGCACCTCTGATTTGAGATCAAACATTTCGTTGTTGATCTCTATAGATAGTTTATATATTTTTCGTTCTTTTTTACTGTTATATTAGTTCCTTATTTCAAATATATAGCTTTTTTACTAGAACTCTTTGTGCTTTTTTGATGCCTAAGAAGGACCTGTAAACTCTCTTTCACCTCACTCGTACCATAGGTTTAACAACCCTCAAATATTGTCCCAATAAAAATCAACAAGAAAGTGATTAGGAATGATAGTATTTATATCCTCCGTTCATACGTAATAATCTTAAAATTTAAAATCTTATAAATGCAAACGAAAGATGAACAACACATTAAAACATAACGATACCATAATCACATCCCAATATCATCTGATTCAAATTAGATCCTATGTAAGTTTCGAAGCATCTGCACATTAGTGTATATATCGGATCACACATCCTTTTTAATTCACTCTCTATGACCTCGGTAATATTTCTCCGAGAGTGTCTCTCTCAAAGAAATCTGATGGTGGCGAAAGAGAAGAGAGATAAACGGGAATTTGAGGTCATACTGAACCTTTCCACACATACAGTGTATTTTCATGTCCTTCGTTTTTGAGAACTCTAACGCAGATTATCACTCAAAAAACGTTCAGGTGCCCCATAGACGCTAACCCATTTCATCAATATTTTATCCACTATCTCCTTTGGTTCTTTACTTTTTACCCATACTGCTTGGCAATACCTTGTACACAAATCAACTATCACCAAAATCCTCTTACCTTCTATCTCACCTAAATCCATTGCCACCGTTTCGTTAAACCTCCGTAAAAGAGGAAACCCCTACTATCGGCCTACTCGGTGTCTTCTGATACCGGACACAGATACCACATTCATCACTTACACTATCCACAACCTCTTTTATTTCATTACCTTTTTCACCTTCCACATCCTCCCTATACGCATCCCTAATCAAGCCCCACAATCTACCTTTACTAGGATGCCCGAATTGAAGATGTAACCTTTTCACAACTTGTTTCCTGTCTTTCTTACTCATTGATTCTTCCTTAACACTACCACCCCACCAAACATCTTTCCAATTATCTCCTTTACGTAAGCATATCTTCATATGTCCTTCTTTCATCCATGTTGCACGTTCACCACCATACCATCCGAAAGACACCTATACTCGCATATCACATTTCTCCCCCAGATTCAGGACATTAATATCCATGTTCTTTTAACGAATTCATACCCCAAATACCACGAGTAGAACATTCACCACTGAACACCTCAGGTACTCAAAGAAAACCGCTACGAGTGATATACAGAACAGGGGTAAGTCCATGATCATGTTACACACGCTTATATAACTAGTTTCACCAAAACATATAGCTTACATTAATTTCCTTCTGTTTGACCACGACAGCTTCCTTTCCTCTTTCCCATGCATCCAAATCCCAATTATGGTGATAGTCACTTTGTGCTCCAATCACGTTTGCCCACATCCAGAATCTATAATTGCACATATCTCATCATACTTAGTTCTCTTCATCCTCGGAGAAGAGAGAGAACGGAGAAGAGAGAGAGAGAGATGGAGAGAGAGAGAGAGAGAGAGACAGAGACAGGACAGACAGACAAATTCCTACTCTAACTAGTCACTTACAGTATGACAGATAAACTGTAACTCTACTCGCTCTTGTCAGTATCAGAGCAATTCATATTGCACAGTGATGAGACTCAGCATCTAGTACTATGATACACATCATCTCCAATGTGGTAGGTCTACTCAGCACAGATGACGGAACAGACCGCGACTGATGTTGGCCTTCGACAGATGATGGTGCCGAGCTAGCCGAGTCTGCCACAGCAGATCCCTTCAGATGATTACCATTTGTATACTTGAAAACTCTTGAGGGACAATAAAAGCCAAAAATGATACATAAGAACCAGAGAACTAAACAGCCTCCAATCAACTGACCCTCCCATACCTATCCCTCTTGTTCATCCTCTGTTCTCCACCAGATTCTCCTTCTCCCTTTTGCTCTTCTCTCTCTTTGCTTACCCATCCACTCCTCTTATTCCCGCTTTTTTTCAAAAACCCTCACATATATTCAACAAAGCATCCTTGAACACCCCTTGAACTCCCATGCGTCTTTTCCACAATATGACTAACACCATCTGTCGTGCTGGTTGTTATCTACTTCGCCCTCCTTTCTAATAAATGAGAACACAACTTCAGTATCTAGCCCCCAAATCAACTTTACCAACAACGTTTACAATTTTTTCTCTATCAACATCCTCATACCTATTCACATACTCTCTCATTGTCTCTTCTAATCCTCTTTTTATATATAAAAGAATTCAAGTATTCTATCATACCGATCCCTATGTTGTATCCTTTCCAGGTACCTTTTTAATTCCAAGTCATCCAATCTTCATCAAGACCTTTCTTCTTTCGTGCCAACCCCTCCCATTTCTTTACATCACAAACACATTCAAAAGCCTTGTCCCCTAAGCTCATTAACACCTCTCCTGCAAGAAGACATCTCATGGAATGTGACTTTCCATCACCTAAAGAGTGAGAGAGAGAGGAGAGAGAAGAGTATACCAGAGTTCACCTGATTTTCTTCCAATATCCAAGATGCAAATCACCATCATTCATACCCCTTTGAAGGGGAGTACACACCGCTGCGTCCGTTGAGACTTACCTCTGAGTCGTACAACAGGTATCACCAGCGCTGACCCGAAGGTTGACATATATCAGAAACACATACCGGTGGATCACATCAAGAATAATAAGTCTTCATGACCGTGAATAAGAGACCTAGCGAGTAGCTAATGAGAGATAGGACGCGGTAAACTACGCTCTGCCTACCAACTGAAAAAAATTCAAAAGTTGCGATGTACCTACACGGTAAAGAGAGCGCGTGAAGAACAGAGTTTATGCAGATACAAAAGACGAGAGATGCACTAAGACGCATATTTATAAGTAGGGAGAGAGACCCAGAGAGAATTGTAAATGTCTTGCGCAGAATAGAAGGCGAAAAAAAAGAGCAATTCTCTGCTATTTAGTGATAATTGAAATGTAAAGAATTTCTCCGATTCTCTTGACATACAGTGGAAGCACAGGCAGAATTTGTTCTGCGTAAAATTAATATAATGATTTGAGAGGACAAAAATTTATCTTCAAAAGAAGAACTCTCACTGTTCATATCAAATGAATATGAGGTGAGAAATGATTTAAATCATTAGGTTCCGACTAAATAGGGCATATACCTGAAACGCTAATGGTGCATAACCTATATATAGAAAAAACAAAAATGACCAATCCATATACTCAAATATTAATGTTACATCAACTGGCGTACAAGATGTTGTTAAATCTATAATAAAAAGTATATACATTTTCTTATACCTATAATAAATCATTCACTAAATCTTTCTCACGTTTCCTCATGAAACATCAAAACCCTCCAATATCCAATCCTAATTCCATTTACTTATTATTTAACTATAGCTATAATATATATTAAATTTATATATAATATATCTAACAATTCAAAAGGGCCAATAAGAGATACTATCTGGCTCAGGATAATAAATAAATATATAATATAAATTGATTAAGATTTAAATAATATATAAAACAAAATACAATAATATTAATTAACAAAAAGATCTTAAAGCAAAATTCATAATGCGGTAGATCAATAAAAATCATTGTTATTCGAATAGTTGAATAAGATAAAAGAATTTGTGGTCGTGTGTGTCAACTAGATAAATTAAAGAAATGCGCATGTGTAATCGAGTCTGTTGAGACATAGTGTTTGTGAACTAGTGAGCAGAAGCTAGCAAACAACCTGAGCAATAAACCTAATTAAACCAACCAAAAATAATAAAAATCATTAACTAAATTAATCTCATATGATAAATATTTAAATTACATATATAAGTATTAAAAAATATTCCTGTAAAATTGTCATATACCTTTATAATCAATATATTTTTTAACATTAATACTTGATATAAATGTGCGTATTAAAATTGTATACCTTATTAACTTTATTATGACAGATCTCAATCATAATATAACTGCGTCCTAATAAATAGAGCTATTGCTCTCCATTATATTATATATATATATAATATATATTAATAATTAATATTATATATGGGAAAGTTACTATATTTGAATTACTTGATAATATTATTTCTACTGTGAAATATAAAATTATTGGTCTAAAGTTTAATAATAAAAATTTCTTAAGTTCAGAAAAGTTTAAGTTAAGAAACAAGAGATGGCAGACAAAAATCTTTAGTGCTAGAAAGCTTTGGGTGGTAGTTTATATCTTATAACTCTTATGCTCCCATATATATTCCATAAATATTTCAAATTCTCCCATAAATTTCTTGAAACCTTAACTTAAATTTATTTAAACTTTATAGATATACACACTTTATTTTTTACAAGTTTAATTATTTTTACAGAAATATTCTAGTTTTCCTATCTGACTAAGTGAATAATTCCAATATATAAATTATATAACTATATATATATATATTATAATAATAATATATATATATATATATATATATTATATATATTAATAATATATATAATTATATATATAATTAATATTAAAGGAAATGTCATAATGTAATTTATCTATTATGTAAATAATATAAATAATATTATATATATATATATATATAATATTATATATATATATATATATAATATATAGTATATACTATATATATATATTTTAATATGATATATATATATATATATATTATTATATATATTAATATATAGATATATATATTATATATAATTATATACGTATACAGTAGGTATATATATATATAATATACTTATATTATATATATATTATTATATATAAAGAACATATATTACATTTGTTTAATACATATACATATATATACGAATAGTTTATGCAAAGTGAAAATTCGTACCATATAACCGATAATATTCGGGTATATATATATAATAATATATTAGCTCGAATAAATCACTTCGGTCATATTAATCGTACTTCAATAGTTATCTTCAAAGTATCTATAATACTACATTTAGGGAAAATAAAGAAAAATCTATATACTCTAAATTTGAACAATAATAAAAAGGTGAAATTTTTTCTTGGATGGACTTTATTGTAATAGCAGATAGTATATATAATATATTTAGTAATAATGATAAAATACTTTGAATTATTCTATATATATATAGATTATATATCATATCTAATTTATCTTCGGAATTTTGCTGTATTACATACATATCTCACGTGTTTCAGTGCCAATCATTCAAATCCCTATATAATTATTTGCAATATATCTCGCCTAGAAAGATGACAAAATGACTAAGTACAGAATATTTTAGGTTTACACGCCATCCGGAATAATCGTCTTACGGAACCAAAAGCAAAATTTGGGAATTACTTCTTTGTGGGTAAGGCTCAACAAATCACTACGTTAATGTCTGTTATCTTAGGTAAGCGCAACAGTCTAAACCATTTAATTTACTTCCGCATAATAAGTTACTGCTTAGGTTTGAGTCCTACTTAGTAGTAGCTTCGTATTGCAACATGGCCCCGCGCTCGGAGCATATTCTCTCACTGGGAAGCATTGTGCGGGTAATCTCTTTAATAGATAACGAATTTTTAATTGTGTCTGTGAATGAGATGTTAGGACCCTCATTTTACATGACTCTTTGATATGATTTGATTTGTCTCAGTATCGAGTTCCTATCTCCTTTCTAGACTAGATAGGAATCTTCACGCTCGGTTGTACTACTAGGTTGCGCCGTGATTGTTATTCTACCCCAGGGTTACGTAGAAATGAATTTCTGTATCCGCGATCTGTAAACACTTTACTTGTGTAAAGTATAGTGAAACAGGCGGAAAGATGGTTTCGTACGTTTAAAATTATTTTGTGCCTGCAAGTATGATACGGGCTGAAGCTAGTTTTGGTACTCGATGGGCTATTTTTGTTTTTGATGCAATATATTGATATAAAATGTATGTCCTTTATATCGATGAAAATGTGTGCAAACAATAGCACGAGAAGAAATATAGTGCTCTTTTATGCTATTAAACTATGAAGATTAGTACAAAGTTAAGTGTCCAGCAAAGGCATTATCTCTCATTGCTCAGTTGATCTCGAGTTATTTTGTCCTCTGATGTTTTTTAATCTCTATGTGTATAGTTTGCATCAACCTACTACTGCTCTATGATAGAGGTTATGTAATTTCCCTTGCATACTAAATAGAGCTCAGCTTTTTACAAGATATGCTGAAGTGGCACTGTTTCTATGACACTTCTAGAGCAGTAAAGTGTGTGGTGTTCGTTCGGATCATTTTTGACCAGCTCATTAAGTAGGCAACAGGTATATTAGTATTCAGTTCCAGTCAGTATAATATGGTATATACGTCGGTATTATATATATATAGGTTAAGGATTGTAGAATAGGAGTATGCAAATAAATTCATAAATAGACAGTATTGAGCGAGTAATAGTCATACTAATATCATATATAGGTAACATATGGTAATGTAATATGTCTCGTTCGACCTCATAAAATTGGTATAAACATTTATGCTTATCTCTAGTAAGTCAGCAAGCAGGTTTCACAAAATTATTTACTGTGACTACCTGTCTTAATTTGACAGTACCGTGCCTGGTAGGTGACATAATAAAGTGAATCTCTGGATTCAATATAACTAAGATATATGGGCCACCATATGGAAGCACGTGCAATACCTCTATCGCATGTCGTGTGAGCACAGAGGTACGATTCAAATTCTCTTAATCGTACAGAGAGAAAACATCACTCTTACCTCCACTTACTAACATATATAACAAATACTAGGTGTTTATGAGAAAACAATTTGAATAGTTGCCCTGGACGCATGATAGATATAGTCAGAATTAGCTATTCCCGACTATATATATATAGTATATATATGTAATGCTCATACTTATCTCTTAGGTGATGGTAAGTTAGCTAAAGATAAGAAAAAGCTATTAGGATAATTGTAATAGGTACCTCACTACACAAATTTACGGATCATACTCTCTACCGTGTATTGCTGCTCATTTGCTTAACAATAGAAATGGACTGTGTTAGAGGCAAATAGTAAGCGTATTTGGAATGCTTTTTCAGATGTATAGCTAACAGAATATATATTTTTTCTAGATATATACTAATAGGTATAACTAGGAATGATATCACTGTTAGAAATCCATTAAGCTAGTGTACTCATAGTTAAGCTGTCTAGCTCATGTACGATGTTTGTATTTTTGTTTCTTTTGTAGATAAGTTTTTTTAATTTTTCATTTTTGTGTTAGAACTTTTTAAGTGTTAGGCTCTCTCTCATTCTCGATGTCTCTCATCGATTTTCACTATAATCTTTACTTCTCTCTGTGCCACACGCTATAAGGATATCTGCTATTTTTCGGTGGCACATGAATATATGTACTATATCCGTGTTCTCGACATGGCGCTATAGAGTGATATTCGACGCTTTTACATCATAAAGATCTAAAAGCATCATGGTAAGATGTTTATACCACTCACTGAGTGACTCAAGTGAGGATATCAATTAATTGATGTACCGACTATCTGTTGAGCTTGATGAGGGATATTCCAGACGCTATAATGCATGTAGGATACGTTCATTAACAAAGAGAAGTTACTACCACGTAGCGTATTTACTATTAATCTATACCCATTCTTTCTTTTAACATTCATGTATTGAGTTCCCATTATTACTACTATTAATTATCATAGTTGTTATTTATATAGTTATAACATATATGTCTATCAAAGACATGTATTCAAATTAATGTTCATTTATCTACATTTGTTTCTACTCTACCTTACTATACATTATCCATAAATTAATAATATATATAATATATATAATAATAACTATTATATTATATATTATTATAATAAATATATAATATATATATATATATATATATATATATATAATATATATTATATATAATAATATAATATAATATTATTATTATAATATATATATATATTAATATATTATATATATATATAATATTAACTATTATATATTATATAGTATATATATAAATATATATATATATTAATAATATAATAATATATATATATTAATAATAATATATATTAACCGTATATATAATATATATATTAGTTATATATTTATATATATTAATATAAATTATATATCATATTAAATATTAATAGCTAATATATATATTAATATATTATATAATATATATATATATATATAATATATATATATATCATAATATATAATCAATATTAATATATTTAATATATATATGTAATAATATATATATTATCATATATTATATAATATAATATTATATTATATATATATATATATCTATTATATATATCATTATATGTGTGTGTGTGTGTGTGTATGTATATCAGTATAGTTAATTATTTTTAATGAGTATTTTAATATTTTAACGCCATCTAATAATATCCTTACAAAGTAGTAGTTATATTCCTTAACTCAATGTTTGAGATTATTGGTCTGAGTGAAATATTTTCTTTATGTATTTTGGGGATAGCGTAAAAACGGGATAAAGTAGGTAAATAAGCTTTGAATTTTTTAATAAGATCAGTATTTGTGGGGATGATTTTTGTTAATGGTTTGTTGAATTGACTTTGTGAATTTTTATAAGGTTATTGTTAATCCTGGTGTACGTATTAGTGTCATTTAGTAAATTATTTGCTTTGTTTAAATAATAATCAATATTATTTCAAAGAGTAATATTGTTTCCCTTGTCTGACCTGATTATGGTGATTTCTCTGTTCGTTTGTAGATTTTTAATGGCTTTGAAAAATCTATCTGGGAAGTTTATTTTTCCCAAAAAAATCCTTCTGTAACTTTAATAAAATTCCAAAAAGTATGTCGTTATTGTTTTCAATATTTTGGTTGTGGTTTTTCCATTTGGTAAAGTTCTTAGTTAAATGGGTCCATGGATCTGGGTTTGGCGAAGCAAAACGTAGGCCAAAGCTTAAAAAAGATTTTTCTGTATTGTTCAGGGGGTAACTGGAAAAAATTTTAATGCTTTCTTGGTTCGTCTGTCTAAACCATGGACTATTTTCAAATAACCGATCTGGTTTGTGTTTATGAAAATCATTTCTTGTGGTAATTTTTCTATTTTTAATGTAACAAGCGTAATCCATTAAACCGGAAAACATATTTAGATCATCATGATTGTTGTAGAAATACTGCTGAAAGTGACGGAATTTCCAATAGTTTGTCTTAAACTTTTTCTTAATTTCAATGTTTAAACTTTGTATTCTGTTTACTAGCAATTGACGGTATATATTAGGGAAATGATCATTTCCACTAACGTAAACACACTTCGGCACAAAACTCTTTGGAATCACACAATCCTTCAAGCAAATTGTCAAAACATTTTTGGTTACACTTTGCTAGGTTTGCTGCTACGAGTGAATCTACATATTTATAAAATTTCTTTTTCACTAAATAGTTCAGATTTAAGAAAATTATAACCACTTGGTATTTATCGGGCTCCATTTTGTATTGAATTAAATAACTACTAACTTCACGTAGGTTAAATTTTTATTGATTTGAATAGCCCTTGAGGTAAAATAATTTTTTATTTAATACATTATAATTTTATTGAAACTTAACACTAATTACGGACAATCGAGCTTTCGTGGACTTGCTCGTCTCACTTCTTCAGGATTAAGAATTATTTAAAAAAAAAATTGAAATGATTTTAACTACTTTTTATTTATAAGCTGGCAACCTGGTCGGACTGTGACACTTTTCACTGATGAAACATTCTCGAATAAAGTTAAGCTTTCTTGAGCATTTTCTGAGAGACTCCGATTCCTTTAAGTAAAAGTTTGTGATCCCGTCTATGAGAAATTCACCCCTCTGTAGATTGAAATTATTGGAGTTTTTTTTATGAATGACTCTTTTAAATTGCTATTATTGGTATCTGGAGGTACATGATGTTAGAAGGAATAATGTTATTTGTTGGATTGGTTAATAGTCTATGTTGAACTATCGAAGAGGATAGGTTATCAAACTTTAAATCTGTTTTGTGTTGGTTTAATCTTATTTTGAAATTATTAGCTTCTCCTATATAGGTATGGGTACACAGTGGCGGCTCTAGACTTTGCGGGGCCCGGGGCTGCATGGCTTTGCGGGCCCTGGGCGGTTTATAGGGAACATACCAAGTATATAAAGCCATTTAAATCTGCAACAATATCAAATTTGGTTCAAACCCTGAGAATTGTAATGGGTAATTATATATATATTATATATTTATATTATATATATATAATAATATATTTTATAGTAATATATTATTATATATATATATATATTATTTATATTATAATATATTATATATTTATTTATATAATATATAAATAGTAATATATATATATTATAATATATTATATATATATATATGCCTACCTTAAAAAATAACTCTGCGACTTTTCTAGCAGCTAAAGTCCTTAATTAGGTCATCAAAATCTAAAGTCGTCGCCAAGTCTTTTTCTATTGAGAGAAGAGCCAGTGCAGATAGCCGGTCTTGAGTCATGGTGTTTCTCAAGTAAGTTTTGATGAGCTTCAATTTCGAGAAGCTTCTCTCTGCAGAGGCTACTGGAATAGTAGCTATTATTCTTAAATGTTTGGATAGACATCACACAACCCGTTTTTGGCCATGTATTTAAGAACTGATAGTATATCGTCTTTTTCCCCGTCATAAGCTCGTGAAAACATTCTGAGCTCTTCACAGAGCTCTATAACTTCAATATCATGGTGTTCCCCTTTGCTTAAAGAAACTTCCAAATCTTTACATTTTTTCATCAAAAGTTTATCATTCATCTGCAGGAGGTCATTAATGTGAGTAGTAGGGGAGCTATATTGGACCCCGAAAAACCCACCCCAACCGAAGAAAAACCCACCCAGCGAAAAAACCACCCAACGAAAAACCCACCTACCTGACCGACCTACCTGACCTTTTTTTGACCGTGACCTTTTTTGAGCTTGAATTTTTTACCTGACCTTGACCTTTTTGGGCCTTGACCTTTTTTTCGACCAACCTTTGGTCTTCCATGGGTCATTTTTGGCCCCCGTAATTTTTGGCGAACCCTAATTTTTTGGCAGCTATTTTTTGGCAACCCTATTTTTAGCACCCTTTCGAAGAAAGGGTGCGCCAAACGGTTGCGTCAGCAACCGTTGTACGTATTACCCCCCCTATTTTACGCCCCCTAATTTTTTCGACCGTGGCCTTTTTGCCCACGGTAATTTTATGCTTCCTTTAGGGCTTAGCCCTTTTTGGATGTCGTTACCTTGTTTGCCATGTATTTCGACCAGGCTTTGGTCTTCCTGGGTCAATTTTGGCCCACGGAAATTTTTAGGTACCCTTTGGTCTTCCGATGGGTCAAATTTTGGCCACGTAATTTTGGTACCCTTTGGTCTTCCTGGGTCAATTCTGGCCAACCCTATTTTCGAACCATCCTTGATCTTCCATGGGTATTTTTTGGCCCACGGTATTTGGTCTTCCATGGTTCAATTTTGGCCCACGGTATTTTGGCTACCCTTGGTCTTCCATGGGTCATTTTTTGCCACGGTAATTTTTGATCAAACCTTTTTGGTCTTCCATGGGTCATTTTTTGGCCCACGGTAATTTTTTCAACCAACCCTTTGGTATTCCATGGTCAATTTTGGCCACGGTAATTTTTGATCTCCTTTAGGGGCTTAGCCCTATTTTTTGTGTCTTTACCTTTGTTTGGACCTTGATATTTCGAACCTAACCTTACCATATTACAGGTCGATTTTTGGCCCACGGTATTTTTTGGGGTTCCATTAGGGGCTTAGCCCTATTTTTTTTGACGTCTTACTTTGTTTGGAAACATGATATTTCGTCCTACCTTGCCATATCGGGTCCAATTTTGACTCCACGCGCTAACTGATGGCTTTGGTGTTCCATCACGTAAGAAGTATCTAGTGATGTTTTATTAGTGTTCTATGAGTATTAGATGAGTGCCAGGGATGCCAGGTGAGTGCAAGTGAGTGCCAATGAGTGCCAAGTTGAGTGCCAAGAGTGCCATGAGTGCCAAGTGAGTGACAATGAGTGCAAGTGAGTGCACATAGTGCCAAGTGAGTGCCACATGTTGCCAACTGAGTGCCACTTTTTTTTCAAGCCTTTTTTCTAGCCTCCCCTGAGCCTAGCATAGCCCTAATATGGGTGTCTACCCTAGGTAATAAGGTATGAGGAATCGATTGGTGTCTATTACAATCTGCTAGAATGCTTCCTACTATGAGTTAGTATTTTTATAACACTTATAGCATGACAGAGTATATATCTAAAGAGTTACACAGTTGAGACAGTGACCGCAAACGTTTCAGAGTTCGCGTCCGCAGGTCAGCCCCGTCGCGAAACCGCCGCGTGCGCCTTTAGGCGCAATATTACGCCGCCGCGTGCGCCCGCAGGCGCAATATTTCGCAACCGCCCACCGCGTGCGCCCGCAGGCGCGTATCCCGCGTAACCGCCGCCGCGTGCGCGCGCAGGCGCAAAATTTCCGCGTGAACGAAAAATATGATGTCAATTGTAAAATTCAAAAGAATTTCGTTTTCAATTACTATGAGTCTTCATTTTTCACTACAATTGTACGAAATTTTATTAAAGACATAACTTTACACACCTTAAGCAGTAAATCAGTAAATCAATAGAAGTGTTAATTACCTAACACTGAGGGAGATTAGTTATGCCTTTTGTTTTAACTGCTTTACTGCTTTAACTCTCTGCTTTACTGCTTTTTAACTTTCTGCTTTACTGTTATTTATTTCTGCTTGTTTACTGCTTTAACTTTTCTGCTTTACTGGCTTTAACTTTCTGCTTTATCTGCTTAAACTTTCTGGCTTTACTGCTTTAACTTTTGCTGCTTTACTGTTTTAACTCATTTTTTATGGATTTTATGTTTTCTTTATTTTTTTATTTTTTTTTATTTACTCTTTTTATTTATTATTTTCTATTTTATTATTGTTTTAATTTGTTATGTAAGAATAAAAACACACAGAGTTATTTTTATAACATTTATTAATAAAATTTTCAACGAAATTTTTTTAAAAACATGTACTTTACTGCTTTCCATCTTTAATTATTCTCATTTATTCATTATTCACTTAACGAGTATGGATGTGGAGAATTTACGTTCCGAAAGTCCGGCTACATGTCTTTAGCTGGTCGACAGGCTGTTGGTAAAACCTTTCTTATTATTACATATTTTAACGGAAATGGAGATTTTTGACCAGCACCTGTAAATGATATGGTGTTATAATGTTTATCAGGAAAAATTTAAAGAATATAAAGATTGTTATTCAATTTCACGAAGGCATTACGATATTGGTCGCTGGCAATATACATGGACACAAATTATTAATATTAGATTGAATTTGATGCACAAATTGGAATTTGGAAATAGGCAGAAGCGTTCACCGTTTATTCTCCATCTAAATATCTCTGTGTTTTTCATAACACAATATTTTTCATCAAAGCAAGGATATTTGCGAAGTGTTTCTTTAAACACACAGTGATTTACTGTTGTTGGCCAGAGAGAGACTGAGTTCAAATTAACTGTATTGGCACTCAATGTTTACACCCTTCAAAGGAAAGAGTATCTTAAACGTATGAATAAAGAGTTACTTCAGATCCCACACGGTTATTTGATGTGTGAATTTCATCCCCAAAACACGCACAGAGTGTGCTCCGTACCAACATTCTGCCCTTATGAGGTTAGAGACTGATCAACCTGAATAATGAGTGCTTCTAGTGCAAAGTATTTACCTCTTTAAAAAATTTTAAAAAGTTGAAAACATCTGAAAAACGATAAACTATAGTGAGGACTGAGACATTCATCCAGTGTGTATGTTGAAGTCTGTTTAAATTCTTATAAAAGGAATAGTTCCTTTAAACAGGCCTCAGATTGTAAGCTACGTCGTGATAGAACATCATAAAAAACTCTCCGCTCAACATTAAAAATGTTGAACAATAAAAAGAAGTTCTACAGACGAGGAGGAGGCGTATTCCTGCCATTATCTTCTCCGTTATTAGCTCCCCTTTGATTAAACTAGTGGTTGTCCCAATGATGAAGAAGGTTGCTGAACTTCCATATAATGAGTATGGAAAATGAAAGTATAATAATAACAGCATCTGTGACAGAATCAGTTCTCAGATTATCCTTCACACCTCAATATGGCCACGTTATTGCCGCACACTGTGCAAAATTACACAATCACAGTTTCATCATTCACAGCCCCATACACGCAAATATTACAGCCCAATTGCATTGGGACATTACACCTCTTTCACATCACAGCAACAGTTGCACAACGATCCTCTATATTGGTTGAAACGAATCATTTATCTTTCCAGCAGCCTCTACCTCCTAGCTTATATGATCTAAAGTTGAACAGATAACCAAATATGAGAAAGAAGTGTTCAGGATATTAAATTCAGACATTAACATCCATGAGAAACGCCTTCTTATTACCAGGATGCCATACAAAACAATTGATAGATCTTAAAGACTTGGCATCTACTCGATCCTACGATGTCGCTAACGGATATGTAGATATTCCTAATGAGAAAACTTTGAGTGAAAAAAATGAAGATAAATTTTAAAAATCTCCTAGAGGGAGCTTACTATTAGAGTGCGTAATCAGGAGATAGCTTTATATATATTTTGAAACGGGACCATTAACTTTGAATGAAGCTGGACAGATCGTAATGTAATTGAGGATGAAATAGTTAAAGGATCATATATATTGTGGACTTGATAGCTGATCTCTCACGTAACTGGAAGAAAGGCCCTGCAAAAGGATGGAATGAGATCAAACAAGAAACTTCAGACTATTAATTTTCCCAGAAGTTTAATCTTAAATACAACGCGATTAGCAGACTTAGATAATATTCCCGTTACGCCAAGACCTGATTCAGGTCCAGTCAGGCACTTCTTTACGCATCAAGATAAATTTACACGTGTTACCAGAGGACGACAAGAAACACACGCTCTATAATAGGCATAGTTGGATTAAATCGTAATTATGCATTATCATATATATATATATTTATCTAGCTGTAATGTTTGTGTATAAATAAATGTTATTTTAAATCTTTTTCTCTTTCTTTATCCCTTGTGACCTAATATCACATTTTTTGACAAATATATATATATATATATATACTATTATATTATATATTATCATATATTATATATATTTATATATATATATATTTATATATTATATTATATATATTATAGACGCTTACACGTGTGTGTCAGTAGACAACATGGAGGCGAAGGAGGTAGTTGTTGATAAGTATTACTTCAATTTGAGGGAACCAAATAGTTGGGGGATTCACTAGGTTTTCTTTAAGGTATCCTAATATTGAGAAAAAAGAGATAAAAGCATATTTGGAGGGTGAAGAGGCATTTACTCTACATAAGCCTGTAAGAAAAATTTTCCTACACGGAAAACCATATCTCCGCAGCTCGATAGCATATGGCAGTTAGATTTATCGGAAATGATAAAATAAGCTATTAAATGAAGGTTTCAATAAGTATACTTTTTACTATTGATGTATACTCTAGATACCTATGGTTGAACCCTTAAAAGATAAAAGATCAGCTACAGTTGCCACTGCAGTACTTTGAAATTATTAAAGTACGAGCGGAGCACCCTAATCATTTTGGCCGATTAGGAATTGGAGTTCAAGGGCGAGGTTTCAGGAGTGATCTGGAGTATGGTAAAGCTATTTACGAATACATTTTCCGTAAACAAAACGGCTATAGTTGAAGTCCAGCGAACTGTTAAAGAGCGCATGCATAGGTATTTTTCTAAAATGAATACTTTTAAATATATCGATACGTCCTCTAGTTTTTGACATCTTTAAAGGAGTTGACTTTATAGTTCTATAGTAAGACCTGTTATAAGAATAAACCAGATCGTTCAGTATATCAATATATTTAAAAGTATTCATTTAGTAAAATAACTATGCATGCGTTCTTTAATAGTACGTTGGACTCCTTTCAACATAGCCGCTTGTGTTACGGAAAATGTATTGTAACTAGCTATACCATACTCCTCAGAGCAACTCCATGAAACTCTCGGCCCGTTGAACTCCATTCTGAATCTGTCAAATTTGATTTTTGGGCGTTGTTCCGCTCGTACTTTATAATTTCAATTACTGCGTGCAACTGTATGCTGATTGCTATTATCTTTTTAAGGTTTTCAAGCCATAGGATTATCTAGAGTATCATTCAATAGTAAAAGTTATATATTGAAAACCTTCATTATAAGAGCTGTATTTAATCATTTCCGATAAATCTAACTGCCATATGCTATCGAGCTGCGGAGATATGGTTTTTCGTGTAGGAAAATTTTTTCCTTACAGGTTTATGTAGAGTAAATGCTCTCCTCCAGATATGCTTTTATCTTTTCTTTTTCCAATATAGATTACCTTAAGGCCAAACTCGTGACCCCAAACTATTTGGCTCCCTCAGATTTGAAGTAATACTTATCACTACCTCTTCGCTCCTGTTGTCTACTTGACACACGTTGGGTAGCGCTATATATATGATATATTTATACATCTATATATATTATATATTATATATATATTATTATATTATTATATTATATATATTATATATATATATTTATCTTATATATATATATTATATATATATATATATATTTGTCAAAAAATGTGATATTAGGTCACAAGGGATAAGAAGAGAGAAAAAGATTAAAATAACATTTATTTATACACAAACATTACAATCTAGTTAAATATATATATATATGATAATGCATAATTACGATTTTAAATGCAACTTGCCTATCTATAAGGTTGTTTTTTGTTCGTCTCTCTGGGTACACTTTAAAATTATCTGATGCGTAAGAAGTGCCTATGGACTTGAATCAGGTCCTTGGCGCGTAACGGGAATATGGTATCTTAAGGTTGTAATTTCGCGCGTTGTATTTTAATTAAAGCTTCTGGGAAATTATTAGTCTGAGTTCTTGTTTGATATCATTCCACCCTTATCCTTTTACAGGGCCTTTCTTCCAGTTACGTGAGAGATCAGCTATCAAATTCACAATATTTGATCCTTTAACTATTTCATCATCAATTACGATCTGTCCAGCTTCATTCAAAGTTAATTGGTCTTTTTAAATATTATATAAAGCTATTCCTGAATTACGCACTCTAATAGGTAAGCTCTCCTCTTGGGAATATTTTAAATTTATCTTCATTTTTCACCTCAAGTTTTTATTCATTAGGAATATCTACATTTCGGTTAGCGATACGTGGGATTGATGTAATTGGCAAGCTTTAAGATCTATCATGTTTTATGGCATCCTGGTTAAGAGGCGTTTCTCATGCGTATGTTTAACGTCTGAATTTAAGTATCCTGTTTACACTTCTTTCTCATATGTTTGGTTATCTGTTCACTTTTTAGGTCTATAAGCTAGGAGGTAGAGGCTGCTGGAAAAGATAATGATTCGTTCACAATATAAGGTTCTGTTGGTGCAAACCATGTTGCTGCTGAGTGAAAGAGGTTGTTAATGTCAATGCATTGGGCGCTTGTAATATTTTGCGTGTATGGGGCTGTGAATATGAAACTGTGACTTGTGGATTTTGCCAGTGTGCGGCAATATCTGGCCATATTGGGTTGTGAATGAGGATCTGAGGAACTGGATTCTGCAGATGCTGTTATATTTATACTTCATTTTCTCGCATACTCATTATATGGAGTACAGCTAAACTTCTTCATTTATGGGACAACCACTTAGTTATCAGGGGAGCTATAACGGAGAAAGAGTAATGGCAGGAATACGCCTCCTCCTCTCCTGTAGTAACTTCTTTTTATTTTTTCAAATTTTAATGTTCGGGGAGAGTTTTTAATGAGTGTTTCCATAACGACGTAGCTTTACCTTCTGAAGCCTGTTTAAAGGAACATTTCCTTTTATAAGATTTAAAAAGACTTCATACACATTGGATGAATTTCTCATTCTCACTAATTAGTTTACTTTTTTCAGCATGGGTTTCAACCTTTTACTTTTTTTATAGAGGTTAATATTTGCACTAGAGCACTATTATTCAGGTAATGTTATACGTTTCTATCTCATAGGGCGGACATGTTGGTACGAGCAGCACTTTTCTGTGCGTGTTTTTGGGATTGAGTTCACACATCAAATAACCGTGTGGGATCGAAGTAAACTCTTTATATACTTTTAAGAACTCTTTTCCTTTGAAGGGGAAACATTTGAGTTGCCAATACATTAAATTGACTCATGTCTCTTCTCTGCCCAAACAACAGTAAATACTGTGTGTTTTAAAGAAACACTTCGCATGATGCTTGCCTTGATGAAAAATATTCTGTGTAATGAAAAACACAGAGATATTTAGGTGAGAAAAAACTGTGAACGCTTCTGCTATTTCCAAATTCAATTTGTGCATTTAAATCATCTAATATAATAATTTTGTGTCCATGTATATTGTCCAGCGATCTAATGTAATATGCCTTCATGAAATTGAATCCCATCTTTATATTCTTTAAATTTTTCCTGATAACATTATACACCTATTATTTACAGGTGGCTTGTTCAAAACATCTCCAGTTTCCTTTAAGATATTTATAATAGAAAGTTTTACCACAGCATTCGGGACCAGTACAAGACATGGTAGCCGGAACTTCGGAAACGTAATTTTTCCACATCCATACTCGTTAAGTGAATAATGGATAATGAGATTAATTAAAGCTGTAAAGCAGTTAAAGTACATGTTTTTAAATAAAATTTCGTACGAAATTTTATTTTAAATAAACATGTTTAGTATAACAGAACTCTGTGTGTTTTTATTTCTTACATTACAAATTAAAACAAAAATAAAAATAGAATTAATAAATAAAAGTAATAAAACAAAAATAAAAATTAGAAAAGAAACATATGGTTAATAAATATGAGTTAAAGCAGTAAGCAGAAAGTTAAAGCAGTAAGCAGAGTTAAGCAGTTAAGCAGAAGTTAAAGCGTAAGCAGAAAGTTAAGCAGTTAAGCAGAAAGTTGTAAAGGCAGTAAGCAGAAAGTTAAACAGTTTAAGCGAGAGTTAGAGTAAAGCAGTAAAAACAAAAGCATACTCTCCTAGGTGTTAGGTAATAACACCTCTACTGTTAGTTTACTGATTTACTGCTTTAAAGGTATGTAAATATATGTTTTTAATAAATTTCGTACATTAAGCGGAAAAAAGGAATGACTCATAGTATATTTGAAACGACAATCTTTTGAATAGTTTACAATTGACATCATTTTTCGTTCACGCCGGGAACTTTTGCGCGCTGCGGGCGCACGCGCGGCGGTTACGCGGGGATATGGCGCCTGCGGGCGCACGCCGTTGGCGGTTACGCGGAAAAATATTGCGCCTGCGGGTCGCACGCGGCGCGGTAATATTGCGCCTAAAGGCGCACGCGGCGGTTTCGCGACGGGGCTGACCTGCGGACGCGGACTCTGAAACGTTTGCGGTCACTGTCTCAACTGCGTAACTCTTTAGATATATATTCTGTCATGCTAAAAGTGTTATAAAAATACTAACTCGTAGTAGAAAGCATTCTAGCAGATTGTAATGTACACCATTCGGTTTCCTCATA
>JABUQX010084927.1:0-15000 GCA_015478945.1 Trachelipus rathkii | reverse complement strand
TGTTTAGAGCTTCTTAGGTGTGCATATGAGATATTTCCCAGAAATGGTTGAAGTTTTGAGGCCAGCCATTTTGAAAGATTTTGGGTTATGCAATTAATGTTTGAGATGATTGGTCTGAGTGGAATATTTTCTTTATGTATTTAGGGGATAGCGTAAAAACGGGATTGAGTAGTTAAATAAGCTTTGAATTTTTTAATAAGATCAATATTTGTAGGGATGAGTTTTGTTAATGACTTGTTGAATTGACTTTGTGAATTTTTTTGTAGGATTATTGTTAATCCTGGTGTACGTATTAGTGTCCTTTAGTAAATTATGTGTTTTGTTTAAATAATCAATGGTATTTAAAATAACAATATTGTTTCCATTTTCTGACCTGGTTATATTGATTTCTGTATTCGTTTGTAGATTTTTAAAGGCTTTGAAGAATCTATCTGGGAAGTTTATTTTTTCCAGGAAATCCTTCTGTAGCTTTAATAAAAGTCCAAAAAGTATGTCGTTATTGTTTTCAATAATTTTGTGTTCTGTTTTTTCCTTGGTAAAGTCTAGTTAAATGGGTCCATGGATCTGGTTTGGTAAGGCCAGTTTTAATGTAAATTAAGAATTATTTTACCTCTTGAGGACTTAATAACATAATATTATATATATTATATTTTTATATTTATTTATATATATATATTATTATATATACATATTATATATATATACTAATTATATATTTAATATATATATAGACTACTTATAATATATATATATATATATTATTAATTATATATTATAATATTATATTATATTATATATATTATATTACTATTATATTATTAATTTATATTATTATATATTTTAATATATATATATATATATATATATACTATGGTGTTTTTCTATATTTGAATCAGTTCTTATTTTCTGAAAAAAGTTTCTAAGTTCAAGACAGGGGAACATAGTCAGCCGGCTGCCTTTTGTTGTTGGACGGAGGGAAAGATAATTTTATTATTTTTTATTTAGGGTTACACTACTATATTATAAATTAACAAAATATGTTACATTGTGTAAAGTTCTTGATATAAGTTGTGACTTATTAACAACTCATTTATCTTTTGTTGTTTTAATGAATACAGATTGGTGCGAAAATAATTATTATCATTAATACAGCTACTCACAAGTTAGTATTGAAAAAACATTGTATTCGCTATACAATATTGCGTTAAGGTCAAAATTTAACTTTGCATGTAAATCTTCTTTATCTTTGAAGGAGTCCAAAGATTTGAAAGTACGTAACTAAATATATATATTTATATTTAGATATATATAGTATATATATAGGTATTATATATTATATATATTATATATATATTATACTTATATCTATTATTACTATATATATATATATATATTATATAGTATTATATATATATATATATATATTATATAATATATATAAATTATTTACATTATTCTTTTTTTGTATTTATTTGATTATTTATTAAATTAAATATTAGTAATTTTGTACTTAAAAAAGTATTATCTAGGTTACGTTAGCTTTTGTGCAACCACGATCCATTAGGTTGAAGTTCTTTCAACACGATTTCATCTAGGTTAGGTGAACTTTCTTTGCAACCACGATCCATCTATTGCAAAAGAAAGTTCGAACCTAACCTAGATCGAAATCGTTGGTTGGAAAAGAAACTTCATCCTAAACGATACGTGGTTGCACAAAGCTAACGTAAACCTAGATAAGACTTTTTAGTACAACAATTACTAATATTTAAGTTTAATAAATAATCAAATAAATAAAAAAAGAATATAAAAAAATTAATAATATATATATATATATTATTATATTATATATATTATATATATATATTATATATATATAAAATATAATATATTATATATATTTATATATATATTATATATATATATATATTATATATATATATATAGATAATATATTTATAATGATGTTACGTACTTTTCAAATCTTTGGACTCCTTCAAAGATAAAGAAGATTTACATGCAAAGTTTTTAAATTTTTGACCTATAACGCAAATATTGTATAGCGAATACAATGTTTTTTTTCAACTACTTGTGATATTGTATAAACTGATAATAATTTTATTTCGCGTCACCGATTGTATTCATTACACAACAAAAGATAAATTAGTTGTTGACTAATTCACCAACTTATATCAGGACACTTTGTTACACAATGAAATGATTTTTAACTAAAAAATATAGTAAGTAAACCTAATATAAAAAATATAAAAATTAATCTTTCCTCAGTCAACAACAAAAGGCAGCCGGCTGAAGTGATCCCTTTCCTGACACATACGGACAATTACTAGTAAACAGAATACAGCGTCTAAACTTTGAAATCAAAAGGAAGTTTAAGAAAAATCACTGAAACTTTCGACATTTACAACAACATTACTACACCAACTTTGATGACCTGAATATGAATATGAATATTTCTACAAGAACCGATTTTCAGAAACAAAAACTAGACAGGTTATTTCAAAATAGTAAGTGGCACATACAGATGGATCGAAAAAATATTAAAAATTATTCAAACTACCAACTAAATAACACAGAGAAATCACTTTTAAACTTTGGTTTAAGTTTCGCATTGCCTAACCTTGACCCATGGACCCATTTAACCAGGAATTTCACCTGATGGAATAACTATAACCAAAATTCAGAAAACAACAATGATATACTCTTCGGAATTTTAATAAAATTGCAGAAAGGTTTCCTAAATAAGATAAATTTTCCAAATAGATTCTTCATAGCCCTAAAAAATATACAACATAACAAAGAAATTACTATCACCAGATCCGATAAAGGTAACAATATAGTTATTTTAAACACCAATGATTATTTAAACAAAGCACATAATTTACTAAATGATACTAACACGTACACCAAGATAAACAAAAACCCTATTAAAAATTCACAAAGTCAATTCAATAAATCCCTATCTGAAATCATCCCCACATAGAAATATCTCATCCAAAAATTCAAAGCTTATTTACACACCTTGTCCCGTTTTTACGCGATCCCTAAAATTCACAAAGAAAACATCCCGTTCAGACCTATCATCTCAAACATTAATTGCATAACCCAAAATCTTTCAAAATGGCTGGCCTCAAAACTTCAACCATTTCTGGGAAATATCTCATATGCACACCTAAGAAGCTCTAAACATTTCATACAAAAATTCAAAAAATTTTCCAATCCACCGTGGTCAGCTTTGATGTGACTCGTTTGTTCACCAAGTCCCGCGCTGAGTTCGCGTTAGATTCTCTTAGAACTACATATTTACACAAGAATACGTATACATAAGTCTAAACCAATCTTTTCCCATTATTAAAAATCAAATTAACGCTTGACCATTCATATTTCGTTTTAAAAAACAATTATTACAAAGAAATCTCAGGTCTGTGCATGAGGTTTCACTTTCACAATGTTAGCAACATATTTTGGAGCTTTATAGAAAAATATATCTTTCCCTAAATTCCCCGACATCTTCTGGCTACGCTACGTAGATGATGTGTTCGCTGTTCTACCAATGACAATTAAATAGACACAATTTTAAACTTTATTAAATTAAAAATACACAAAGGATATAAACTTTACAGTAGAAAAATTCTGGAAACAATGAAAATAAACTTCTCTAGGAATCTACAGATTTCATGGGACCCCGAACAACCACCAAGTCGTTTAATTATAAGAGAAGCAAAATAAATTTTACATAAACTATTAAGTCTATTTCACCAATATATACCCGCTCCCCAAACTTGCAGAAAATCATAGTCATACGCTAGATTCATTCCCAACAACATTATAAACACTGTTAAATCTATAAGCCTAAGTACTAGGCAACACTAAAACATACAAAAAAACAACAAACAACGAATTCAGGCATTTATAAAATATAACTGTCATGACTGCTACCCCACAGTGCGCTCTAGGGTGGGGCGATCAGGGCAATCGCCCGGGCCCGCGCTTATAAGCAGACCCGCTCCCTATAAGGGCCCCGCGCCTTACAAGGGCCTCGCGCGCATGCAGAGGCTAGCCATATCGATTTGAGCTGGGCAATATTATATAATAATATAATATATATATATATATATATTTATATATATAATATATGATATTAATATTATATATATATATATATATTTAATATATTAGATATATATATATATCTTTTATTATATATATTATTATTATTAATATTATTAATATATATATATTTGGTGATAAAATTGGTTCTATTTAGCGAACAACTATCATCAATCATTATTCTCAAAAACTACAATTGCACAGGGAAAAGGAAATCCATTGCTGAATGCTCGGTCCAATTTTAGGCGGAATGTAAAAAAAAAAAGAGAAAAAAAAGAAAAAAATAGTATGATCTCCAAAAATACAATAGCTACAGTAAAAGAATACATTTTTGGAATCCTGGAAAATTAGATAGGAAATGTAAAAAAAAAAAAAAATAAAAAATGATTATTGTAAGTTATTATTAGTAATATGATTAGAGAGCCTATTAGAGACCTTTTATTGTTACTCCGTTAAATAAATAGACTTTCTATTAAATTTGCTTTTCCTTTTACTACAAGAATACCCCAGGTTACCGCACCCGATGCGGAGTCGGGGTCTCTCGGCCTTCCGGGGAACTACGGGGTCTAGGACTAATGTCCCCCCTCCGGTGAGGGTCGTGCCGGAACCCCCGCCTCTTTGGTAGTTTTGGGTTGCGCGGGGGTTCCTCCGCCCCTCCCTACGGGTATGGAAAACGTCCCCCCCTGGTTCCCCCGTCGGCTCGAGCCCCCCTACATTGCCGTGTACTTATTTTAACCAATGAGTATATATATATTATGTCCCCTGCTCCTCAAAAAAAAACATAAGGCCATATTATTTTAGGTTGTATTGTATGATTTTTTTCTTTTTACATTTTTCTAACTAAAATTTACAAGGATTCCAAAATGTATTCCTTTTCGTTGTAGCTATTGTAGTTATTTCAGGTAAGATTTTTTTTTTCATTTTTCATTTTTTTGTTTTTTTTATTTTTGCTTTTTCCATCTCCGGTTGTATCAGGATTTTAAACAAGGTTTCCTTTTTCTGTATTTATTTGAGTTTTTGAGATATGGATCGCATGATAGTTGTCGCTCTAACCAATATACTATATTATATATTAATATATATATATATATGATAGTTATATATATATATATATTATATATAATTATTATATATATTATAATATATATATATATATATATATATATAGTTATTATATATTATATATACTATATCTATATATATTATATATAATACCTGTGTGAGGTTAGAATTGAAATATTAAGGATCTCGAAATTTTGGTATGGAACGGTTTTGAAACGTTTAAATCAGTTATTCACCGCACTTGGTCGAGTTGCCAGCGAGGGTTATCAGATGTTTGATAATTTTAACCTTGTGGCTAATTTATAAGTTGCCAAAAAAAGAAAATAATTTGCATGATATTTTTTGGCTAAATTTTGCTAATTTTTGTCCGGTTAAATAGGATTATAAGAACATTACTTTATAACGGTCTAAGAAAACTAATGGATATCTTTTAGATAAAAAGATGTAAGCAAATATTATATAATTTAACAATATAGATATTATACTATATATATAATTTATTAAATTATTATTATAATAATATAATATATATATATTATAATTATATAATATATATATATATATATATATTTATGTATATATATATATATATAATTGGGCTAATTTATGGCTAATTTTTAACCAATATGTGGCTAAAAGTACTCCAAACCACCTGGCAACCCTCAACCCTGCTTGCCAGTCTATGATTTGCTACTTTCACGTGAATTTGTGTTTGCCATTGCAGTGTCATTACTCAGCGATATTTTATTTAAAAAGTAATTATTGAAAATGTTCTAATAAAAAGTTGTTTTGCATAATGAAAATGAACGCCGTATAAATATATTATATATAATATATATATATAATATATATTATATATATTATATATATATATAGGTGTAATATATATACTATATATATATATATATATATTATTATATAATCATATATATTATAATTACATTTATATATATATATATTATTATATTATTTATATATATATTATATATATATATCTATATATATATAATTTATATATAATATATATCATATATTATAATATATATAGATATATATATATATATATTATATTATATATATAATGGGAGTGTAGAATTGAATCTGTAGAAGTGGAGGTAACCAGCTAAATCAGTGTTTTGCCGATGCTCTATCAACCTGTGTGACATTACCAAAGACTTGGGTTAGTAGTGATGATCGTTCAATTAGAGAATCGAGATAACGAACTACGAGATTTGTAGTGTCTTTGCTTGTATGTATGATTCGATACTTATCAAAATTACATACAATAAGTAAGGTATGGCAAATAGTTAAATATAGTGCATTTGGGGTCTGTAGCAGTTAAACATCTCCAAGCATTATTAATTGGTTAGATCGAGTCGCACACAGAGCTGGATCTGCCTCGGCTTGGTAACAGATGATGGAGATAGCTGAAGCAAGTGGGAATTACAGGAATTTCAAGCACATTAGGAGAAGACGAAAAAAAACATTTTTGTTCTGCCGTATGAGACTAAAGACAAATGCAAAAATTCTATGAAATTTATTTCAAAATAATTTATTTTTTGGTTCATCGTTTCGATGCAGTGCGATGAGTTGTTGTATCCAAGGGTGTGTGGAAGCTCTAAAATCACCATGAAAACACGTTTGGATTATATATCACATTAGTAGTAGGGGAGCTATATTTGGCCCCGAAAACCCACCCCAACAGACGAAACAACCCACGCGACAAACCCACCAAACGAAACCCAACCTACCTGACCGACCTACCTGACCTTTTTTTGACCGTGACCTTTTTTGAGCTTCGACTTTTTACCTGACCTTGCCTTATTTGGGCCTTGACCTTTTTTGGCCTTGACTTTTTTTCGACCAACCTTTGGTCTTCCATGGGTAATTTTTGGCCCACGGTATTTTTTGGCGACCCTAATTTTTGGCAGCCCTATTTTTTGGCAACCCTAATTTTTTCAGCAACCCTAATTTTTGCAACGTTGGCCAACGGTTGCGTCGCAACCGGTTGTACGTATTACCCCCCTATTTTACCCCCCTAATTTTTCGACCGTGGGCCATTTTTGCCACGTTACGGTATTTTTTGATCTTCCTTTAGGGGCTTAGCCTTTTTGGATGTCGTATTACCTGTTGACCATGATATTCGACCAGCCCTTTGGTCTTCACTGGTCCAATTTTGGCTACCTTTTTTCGACCAACGCTTTGGTCTTCCATGGGTCAATTTTGGCCACCGGTAATTTTGGGTACCCTTTGAGTCTCCATGGTCAATTTTTGGCACCCTAATTTTCGACCATCCTTTGATCTTCCATTGGGTCATTTTTAAGCCCACGGTAATTTTTCGGTCTTCCGTGGCGTCAGTTTGGCAACCGGTAATTTTGGCTTACCTATTGTCTTCCATGGGTCATTTTTGCCACCCTAATTTTCGACAAACCCTTTGTCTTCCATGGGTCATTTTTTGCCCACGGTAATTTTCAACCAACCCTTTGGTATTTCCATGAGTCAATTTGGCGCCACGGTAATTTTGATCTTTCCTTTAGGGCTTAGCCTATTTTTTGGTGTCTTTACCTTGTTTGACCATGATATTTCGACCTTAACCTTACCATATACCATGGGGTTCATTTTTGGCCACGGTAATTTTTGGGGTTCCACTTTAGGGGCTTAGCCCTATTTTTTTGACGTCTTTACCTTGTTTGAACATTAGTATTTCGTCCTTAACTTGCCTATACCATGGGTCAATTTATGACCCACGCGTTAACTTGATGGCTTTGGTGGCTTCCCAATCCCCGAAGAAGTATCTCAGTGATGTTCTTTAAGTGTTCTGATGAGTATTAGTGAGTGCAGGCTGAGTTGCCAGGTGAGTGCCAAGTGAGTGCCCATGAGTGCCAATGAGTGCCAATGAGTGCCAATGGAGTGCAAGTGGTGCCAATGAGTGCAGTGAGTGCCAGCATAGTGCCAAGTGATGCCACATTAGTTGCCAACTGAGTGCACTTTTTTCAAGCCCTTTCTAGCCTCCCCTGAGCCTAGAATAACCCTAATATGGTGTCTACCCCTAGGTTATAAGGTATGAGGAACCGAATGGTGTACATTACAATCTGCTAGAATGCTTCCTACTACGAGTTAGTATTTTATAACACTTTAGTAGCATGACGAATATATATCTAAAGGTTTTACCAGTTGAGCAGTACCGCAACGTTTCAGAGTCCGCGTGCCGCAGGTCAGCCCCAGTTCGCCGAATACGCGCCGCGTGCGCCTTTTAGGCGCAATATTTACCGGCGCGCGTGCGCCCGCAGGGCGCAATATTTCCGCGTAACCGCGCCGCGTGCGCCCGCAGGCGCCATATCCCGCGTATACCCGCCGCCGCGTGCGGCCGCAGGCGCAAAATTCCCGCGTGAAACGAAAAATATGATGTCAATGTAAACTATTCAAAGAATTTCGTTTCAAATATACGATGAGTTCCTTCATATTTTCACCTACAATTGTACGAAATTTGTAATGTAAAAACATATACTAGTTACACACCTTAAGCAGTAATCAGTAAAGCCAACTCAGAGGTGTCTATTACCTACACTAGGGGCTTAGTATGCTTTTGTTTACTGCTTTACTGCTTTAACTCTCTGCTCTTACTGCTTTAACTTTCTGACTTTACTGCTTTTAATTTCTGCTTTCTGCTTCTACCTTTCTTTGCTTTTAGCTTCTCTTAAATTTTCTGCTTTACTGCTTTAACCTTTCTGCTTTACTGCTTTACTTTCTGCATTTACTGTTTTTAACTCAATATATTATTTAAACCTTATGTTTTCTTTTCATATTTTTTCACTTTTGTCTTTATTACTTTTTATTTCTTATTTCTATTTTCTATTTTTGTTTTAATTTGTAATGTAAGAATAAACACACACATTTTTCTGTTATATAAACATTTTTATTTTATAAAATTGTACGAAATTTTTATTAAAAAAACATGTACTTTACTGCTTTACATATTTATTTATTCATTTATTCATATATTCACTTAACGCAGTATGGATGTTGAGCAAATCTACGATTCGAAGTCGGCTCATGTCTGCTAGCTGGTCCCGACAGGCGTGGTAAAAACCTTTCTATGTATTAAATTATTTTCAAAGGAAATGGGAGATTTTTGAACAAGCACCTGTAAAAATAATATGGTGTAATAATTTTACCAGGAAAAATTTAAAGAATATAAAGATGTTATTCAATTTCACGACGGCATATACGATAATTAGGTCCGCTGGACAATATACATGCACAAAATTATTATATTAGGATGATTAATGGCACCAAATTGAATTGGAATTAAGCAGAAGCATTCACAGTTTATTCTCACCATCTTCATATCGCTGTGTTTTCATAACACCAGGAATATTTTTCATCAAAGCAAGCATATGCGAAGTGTTTCTTTAAAACACACAGTATAGTTTACTGTTTGTTGGCAGAGGAGAGAACACTGAGTCAAATTAATGTCATTGCAACTCAAATGTTCCCCTTCAAAGGAAAGGTTCTTAAAAGGTATATAAAGAGGGTTACTTCGATCCCACGGTTATTTGATGTGTGAACGTCACCCCAAAACACGCACCGAGTGCTGCTCCGTACCAACACATTCTGCCCTATGAGATAGAAATGTATACATACCTGAATAATGAGTGCTTTAGTTGCAAAGTATTTTACTCTTATAAAAAAATTAAAAGTTGAAACCATCTGAAAAAGCGCTAACTAATTAGTGAGGATTGAGAATTCATCCAGTGTGTATTGTGACAGATCTGTTTAAATCTTATAAAGAAATGTATCGTATTAAACAGCCCAGAGGGTAAGCTACGTGTATATAGAAAACATCATTAAAAAAATCTCCCTTCAACATTAAAAATCTTTGAAAAATAAAAAGAAGTTACTACAGAGAGGAGGAGGCGTATTCCTGCCATTACTCTTTTCCGTTATAGCTCCCCTGATAAACAAGTGGTTGTCCCCATAATGAAGAAGTTTGCTGTACTCCCGTATAATGAGTATGAGAAAATGAAGTATAATAAATACAGCATCTGACAGAATTCCAGTCCTCGATTCATTCATTCCACAACCTCAATTTATGGCCCAGTTAATTGCGCACCTGTGCAAAATCCACAATCCAGTTTCATGTCTTCACAGCCCCATCAGCAATATTACAGCCCCAATGCATTGACATTACCAACCTCTTCACATCAGCAGCAACAGTTGCACCACAGAATCTTATATGTGAACGAATCATTTCTTTCAGCGCCTCTACCTCTAGCTTATAAGATTCCTAAAAGTTGAACAGATACCAAAATATGAGAAAGAAGTGTTACAGCATATTAAATCAGACGTTACATCCATGAGAGAAACGCCTCTTACCAGGATGCCATACAAAAATTGATAGATCTTAAAGACTTGCATCTACATCAATCCCTACGTATTCCGCTAACCGATAATGTAGATATTCCCAATGAAGTAAAAACTTGAAGTAAAAAATGAAGATAAATTTAAAATATCCTAGAGGAGAGTTTACCTATCAGAGTGCGTAAATCAGGAATAGCGTTATTATAATATTTTAAAAGAACCAATTAACTTTGAATGAAGCTGGACAGATCGTAATTGATGATGAAAATTAGTTAAAGGATCACAATATTGTGTACTTGATAGGCTGATCTCTCACGTAACATGGAAGAAAGGCCCTGTACAAGGATGAATGATAATCAAACAAGAACTTCAGACTATTATTTTTTTCCCAGAAGTTTAATCTTAAAAATACAACGCGCGATTAGCAGACTTAGATAATATTCCCGTTACGCCAAGACCTGATTCAGTCCATAGGCACTTCCTTACGGCATCAAGATAAATTTAAAGCGTGTTACCAGAGGGGACAGACATGGAAACACACTTATAATGGATATTGGAATTAAATGTAATTATGCATTATCATATATATATGATATTTATTCTAGCTGTAAGTGTTTGTGTATAAAAAATGTTCTTATTTAAATCTTTTCTCGTTCTTCGTATCCCTTGTGACCTAATCATCACATTTTTTGACAAACTATATATTCATATATATATATTATTATTATATATATATATATATATTATATATATATATATTATATATATTATATATATATATATATATATTAATATATATATATATATATATATATATATTACGCTTACACGTGTGTCAGTAGGCAACATGGAGGCGAAGGAGGTAGTTGATAAGTATTACTTCAATCTGAGGAGCCAAATAGTTTTGGGGGTTTCACGAGGTTTGCTTTAAGGTATCCTAATATTGAGAAAAAAAGAGATAAAAGCATATTTGGAGGGTGAAGAGGCATTTTACTCTACATAAACCTGTAAGGAAAAAATTTCCGTACACGGAAAACATATCTCGCAGGCCGATAGCATATGGCAGTTAGATTTATCGGAAATGATTAAATACAGCTCTTATAATGAAGGTTTTCAATATATACTTTTTACTATTGATGTATACTCTAGATACCTATGGTTGAAACCCTTAAAAGATAAAAGATCAGCTACAGTTGCCACTGCAGTACTTGAAATTATAAAGTACGAGGGAGAACCCCTAAATCATTTTGGACAGATTCAGGAATGGAAGTTCAAGGGCCGAGAGTTTCAGGAGTTGCTCTGGGAGTATGGTATAAGCTATACAATTTTACATTTTCCGTAAACAAAGCGGCTATAGTTGAAAGAGTCCAGCGACGGTTAAGAGAAGCGCTTGCTAGGTATTTTACTTTAAATGCATACTTTTAGATATTATGATAACTGGACCGGATCTGGCTTATTCTATATTAACAAGGTCTTTACCATAGAACTATAAGTCAAACTTTCCGTTTAAGATTGCAAAAATAGGGACGTATGGCGATATATTTAAAAGTATTCATTTTAGTAAAATACCTATGCATGCGCTCTTTAACCGTTCGCTGGACTCTTTCAACTATAGCCGCTTTGTTTACGGAAAATGTATTGTAATAGCTTATACCATACTCCCAGAGCAACTCCTGAAACTCTCGGCCCTTGAACTCCATTCCTGAATCTGTCCAAAATGATTTAGGGGTTCTCCGCTCGTACTTTATAATTTCAAGTACTGCAGTGGCAACTGTAGCTGATCTTTTGATCTTTAAGGGTTCAACCTAGGTATCTCGAGACTAATTACATCAATGTAAAAAGTATTTCTTGAAACCTTTCCGATTATAAGCAGCTGTATTTAATCCATTTCGATAAATCTAACTGCCGTTATGCTCATCGAGCTGCGGAGATTATGGTTTTCCGTGTAGAATTTTTTTCCTTACAAGGTTTATGTAGCAGTAAATGCCTCTATCACCTCCAAATATGCTTTTTATTCTCTTTTCTTCTCAATATCTAGGATACCTTAAGCACCTCGTGGAAACCCCAAAACATATTGGCCTCCCTCAGATTGACAGTTCAATAACTTATCAACTCAGCCTCCTTCCGCCCTCATTTGTTGTCTAACTGACACACGTGTAACGCATATATATATATATTATATATAGTATATTAAATTATATTTATAATATATTATATTATTATATTACTATTATATCTATTATATATATTATATTATATACTATTTGTCAAAACAAATGATGATATTAGGTCACACAGGGCTAAGAAAGAGTCAAAGATTTAAATAACATTTACTTTATCACACAAACACATTAAGCTAGATAATATACTATATATATGATAATGCATTAATTACGTTTAATCAACTATGCCTTATACTATTAAGGTCTGTTTTTTTCTTGTTCGTTCCTTTCTGGTAAACACGTTTTAAAATTTATCTGATGCGTAAGAAGTGCCTGATGGACTTGAATCAGGTCTTGGCGCGTACACGGGGATAATATATTCTAAAGTCTGCTAATCGCGTTGTATTTAAGATTAAACTTCTGGAAATTATTAGTCTGAAGTTCTTGTTTGACCTCATTCTTCCATCCTTTTACAGGGCCTTTCTACCAGTTACGTGAGAGACAGCTATCAAATCCGCAATATTTGATCCTTTAACTATTTCAATTCATCAATTACGATCTGTCCCAGCTTCATTCAAAGTTAATTGGTCTTTTTAAATATTATATAAAGCTTTCCTGATTTACGCAGCTCTAATAGGTAAGCTCTCCTCTAGGATATTTTTTAAATTTATCTTCATTTTTTACTTCAAGTTTTACTCATTAGGAATATCTACATTATCGGTTAGCGGAATACGTAAGGATGGATGTAGATGCAGGTCTTTAAGATCTATCAATTTTATGTATGGCATCCGGTATAAGAGGCGCTTTCTCACTGGCATGTTAACGTTTCTGAAGTTTAATATCCTAGATACACTTCTTCTTCATATTTGGTTTATCTGTATCCAACTTTTTGTAGGATCAGTATAGCTAGGAGGATAGAGGCTGGCTGGAAAGATAAGGCTTCGTTCCACAAAAAATATAGGATATCTGGTTTGGACGAAACTGTTGCTGCTGAGGCTGAATAGAGGTTGTAATTGTCAACTGGCATTGGCGCTGTCAAGATATTTGCGTGCTTATGGGGGGGGTCGGTGAATGATGAACTGTGATTTGAGTGGTTTTGCCACAGTGTGCGCAATAACCTAGCATCTTGAGGTTCTGTGATGATGATTGAGGAACTGGCATTCTCTACAGTATGCTGTATTTATTTAGTACTTCATTTTCTCATACTCAATTATATGGAAGTACAGCAAACTTGTGTCGATATGGGGACAACACTTCAGTTTATAGGGGGAGCGTGTAACGGAGAAGAGTAATGGCAGGAATACCCCTCCTCCGCTCTGTAGTAACTTCTTTTTATTTTTTTTTTCAAAATTTTATGTTTGGGGAGAGTTTTTTAATATGTTTCTATAACGACGTCTAGCTTACCTTCTGCAGACCTGTCTTAATAGGAAATTCTTTTCCTATTGTTATAATAAGATTTAAAAGTATGTTTCACCATACACACTGGATATGATTCTCATCTCCTCCTAAATTGTTAGTTTACGTTATGTTCAGCATGAGAGAATAATCAAACCTTTATAAATTTTTTATAAGAGGTGGTGTTACCTTTGCAACTTCTAGATGCACTCATTTATTCAGTGTATGTATACATTTCTACTCTGGGGCAGAATGTTGGTATCGGAGCAGCACTCTGTGTCGGTGTTTTGGAATGAAGTTCACACATCACATTAACCTGTGTTGGGATCGAAGTTAACCTCTTTATCTTATGAAACTCTTGCTTGAAGGGGAAAACATTGAGTTGCCAATACCATCTTAATTTTGTTCTCATGTCTCTATCTCTGGCCAAACAACAGATTAATAGCTGTTGTGTTTTAACGAACACTCGCATATGCTATGGCTGTTGATGGAAAAAATATTCTGGTGTGTATGAAAAACTACAGAGATATATAGATGTAATGTTGTGAGAATGAAATTAAACTGATAGAACGCTTCTGCTATTTCTCAAATTGTAATTGCATTAAATATCTGAAATTAGAGGTCCAGTGTATATGGTGTGCCTAGCGACCCGGAATACGTTAATGATGCCTTCCGTGAAATTGAATAACCAATCTTTTATATTCTTTTGAACATTTTGCGTGCGTGGATGTTGAGGTATCATTTTATATACAGCCATATTAGTTCTTTACGAGGGTGCTTGTTTAAAAATCTTCACATTTCTTTTAGAATATTTATGACTATAGAAAGGATATTGTTACCACAGTTCAACTTGTCAGGGTGTCAGCTGACTGAGAGAGTTTGTAGCCGTGACTTC
>JABUQX010084926.1:37500-60253 GCA_015478945.1 Trachelipus rathkii | reverse complement strand
GGTGGGTTAGGCTTAGTTTGGTTTGGTTAGAATAAATTAGGTTAGGGTTAAGTTAAGTTAGGTTAGGATAAGTTAGGTTGTAGGTTAGCTATAAACATATATATATAAAGAGTTAGTATATATATATATATAGCATATATATATATATATATATATATATATATATAGTTATATATATATATAGCATATATATATATATATATATATATATATATAATTATTTTTCTATTATTATTTTTCTATTATTATTTTTTATTTATATTTTTATACTAAAATTATAACAATCTATAAAAGAATGATTGTATCATAACATTTTCTTTTAAAAGAATATACATATTTCATATATCTCATCCAATAACATTGTATTTTAAAATAAATAACAAAACATCCTCTCATTGTACGTTCCCAATTAACACTAACGTATATATATACAAAGATTCACTCGCTTGCATCACTGTTAATACCTTGCCAGGCGTGCGATTTTCAATAAACTTTCAATTATTAATTATTAAATAAATCATAATTTTTATAAATTGAAAATAAGATTTTTATATTTAATGGATAAAAAGCTACATTTTTGTTTAAATAAACTTCTCATAAAACCATCGTAATTTTTTCATAAATTTTTTCGTCTAATCTTGACATTCCCCGTATATCTTCCCTTCAACACTCAATAAACTAATTCCCCTATAATTCCAACTATTCCCCTATAATTCCCTATAACTAATTCCCCTATAATTCCAACTTAGATTGGGAGTAAGGTGCGTGACAAGCATCGGAAAAGAAAAGCAGTAGAAGAATATGACAAAAGTCGAAAAGAAAGCCACGCCTTACCGCCCCCTCTGTACCATTAATTAGTAAGAACTCGTCGCAGTCAGAAAATCCACCCTAGAGCTTCACGGAACCGCGATGGACCATCACTATGGTAAATTGTCAGTGTAAGGGCTCACCCATTGGCCCAGGTGGGCCACAACCATACCCCCTCACAAAACCCCGCCATTCACCTTATTATAACTTGCCTCGCCTCTGCCAAACTCACATTCTTCCACTCCGTTTACCAGACTCAATCCACTTTTTCTTCGGTCTCCCAGCCGGTCGGTTCCCAATACACTCGCCACTATACATCCGCCTGACCAACCGACTATCATTCATCCTTTCCACATGACCAAAGCATCTCAACGTACTTTAATTTATTCTCTCGTTTATCCCTTTCTTCACACCATACAACTTTCTAATACGTACATTCCTCATTTTATCAATTCTTCTCACACCTAGCACTCCCCTAAGATTGTCCATCTGAACACATTGAACTTTTTAGATCTATACTTTATTCTGACCATAGTCTCACTACCATACAATAACACAGGTAACAACATACCCTCATGTAAGACCCTAGCGCACTCAAGACTTAGTCCCTTTACATTCACCAACGATTTAATTGCACCAGCCACCTTCCTGCCATTCACAACTTTCCTACTACACTCTGCATCATCCGTTCCCCCTTCTCATCCAACATATACCCTAAATATTTAAACTCAGACACTTGTTCCAGCTGCTCACCATCTAACATAACTTCACACTGAGGACTATCCTCACTCACAACCATAACCTTACTCTTATCTACGTTTACCTTCAAACCCCTCCTTTTACACACCCTGCCAAATCTCTCTACCAATCCTCTCAAACTCTCTTCAGATTCACCAAACAAAACCAAATCATCCGCATATAATAGGTAGGGCACCCTCCACTCATCTCCATTCTCCATCATTCTAACACCATTTCCTGCCACCCCCACCTCTAATTCTTTCATAGCCCCATCCATATACAAATTGAATAACCAAGGAGACATAACACAACCCTGCCTCACTCCGCTATTAATACTAAACCAATCACTATTGACACCATTTATTCTTACACACGCTTCACTATCGTCATACATACTTTTGATTCCATTCAGAAGCCTACCACCAACACCATATATCACTAACACCTGCCATAGAGCTTCCCTATTAACCCTATCATACCCTATCATTTATTTATTTATTTATTTATTTATTTATTTATTTATTATTTATTTACTTACTTACTTATTTATTTCAGTATGTCACACCAGAAGCAGCTGTTAATAAAAGAGGTGCAGACGTAGTTATTGTAGGACGTGGGATTACGAAATCCGAAAATCCAGTGGAAAAAGCAAAGGAATATCGCAAGAGATGTTACGACGCTTTATGTAAAAGATTTGAAAGTTAATGTGATTGTGTTTGTGTCATTTAGAAAATTATATTTTTAGCAGTTCTGTTGTTTTTGTGACACACTTTTGTTACAAATTTATATAACATCACGATATGATTTTTCTAATTTAAAATACTTAGCAATAAAAAAAGTTTCAATTTATTTTGATAAAGCATTTTAATATTGTCACTTTAACAAGAATGCATAAGCAGTGGTGAGCTGGATCTGGTTCGTACATGTTTGCATTCATAATAATTGAAAATCGAACCGGTAATTAACTTTTGTTTATTTGATTAAACATGAAATCGAATCGGCAAATAACTTTTATGATTAGGCAGAGAACCGGTTGGTAAATATTTGTTAGGCCAACACTGTGCATAAGTAAAATAACCATTTGCCATCTGGTAATGTTAAACTGAAGAGACTATTCTTTAGAGGGTGGATATTGTTGGTAAGATTTAAAAACTTTCTTGTTACAGTCAATTCACGATAATATTCTTTAAACTACAATATTTTATACTCTTAAAATACGTTTCGAAATTTTAAATTTTGGGTCTAGTATTTGCAGTCGAATTTTCGGAAATCAATTTAAAAAAAATATTTCTTGTTTTTTGTGCAAATCATATCTTCTGATTTGTTTCTTTTTAAATTTAATACAATTTTAAACTTACTTTGATTAGCTTGGACAATTTTTTTTGGGGGGGATTAATTTATTTACAGTATTTCTTCAATTTAATGTCCCGTCGATATGAAACTTCAATATCTATTCTATATGTACATCCACTTTGAGAAGGAGCTTCAATCATTTTTACTCTGTACCTTTACTCTTTCTCCTATTGATGTCCAGATGATTGAGCTAAATTCATATGATCACTAGCAGTACGCATGATTTTTTTTCGGGGGTGGGGTTAAATTTTCTAATTATTAGTTTTTCATTGGTTTCATTAAAATTTCGCGGGAAGGGTGGTGGCTGACAATAGTCCCTCAGGCCTCCACCCTATGCTTACCCCATAGCATGTGACCACTGAAAATTCTTATGGGATATTTCAAGCAGGATATATAAATTATAGGCCGCGTTGCTATCCCTTTCGCTCTTCAGGTGTAGATAGCTTAAATTAGATGCTGATGATTTAAAGGAAAACTGCTTCGTCATCCTTTTTTTCCACTAAATATTCCAAACCACTATATTCAAAACGAGCAAGTCAAATCTTCGTCAGTCTTATTGGTACTTATGTCTTTATCGCGTGATCTTTCTTGGAAGGACTACATCATCTCATTAACGAACTTCTAAGAATTCCTTCGCACTACTCCAGTTACTTACTCTTTATAGAAGTTTCGTTCACTCCTGTGTAGAATGTGAGTCACATCTAGGGTGATTCCACTCGCCACGCTCTCCTTGACATGGTGATGTCTGGAACTTCTAATCTTATCAACTCTCGCTCTCGCTAACTATCCACTCCATTTCGATATCCCCTTCGAATTGTTTCACTTCTGAACTCTCCTATTACATAATCTTGATTTGAGGAGAGCTTGTGCGATACATCTTTGCAAACATTCTGAAGATACGTTCTCTCTCGAGCTCTTTGACCCCAGACTTTATTGCTATGCTCGCTTTTCATGCACTCCACTGATAAAATCTATTTTTCACACTTTGAAATGCCGTGTTTTGGGACATGTTCTTTAATGTCCTGATCCTGATTTTTCCTAATTGGGTTTTTTTCTTTATTTTATTTTGCCTGGCCTTCCTCCCTTTTCCCACCTAAGAACTTGGAAAGTTACATGATTAGCAGAGAAATTTGCTGATGTAAAGTAAAAGGATGGTAGGACATTAGAATATGTTGAGAGTCATACAGTATCCTGTTATCATCCAAATGTTTCTCTATATGACGTTTTTACAACCAGAGGTGTTAAGTTAACGGGCTTACAATTTCCCGAATCTTTCTTACTGCTTTTGTTACAAATATTTACAACGTATGCCTTTTTTCATTCCTCTGGTACCTCATCAAATCTTTTAAATTAAATATGATGCCTTTGCAATACTGTTACTACCCATCTTTAGAATTCTATCATATGCACCATCAGGACCTGCGATTTTACTTTGGAAATTGTCCTTTTAAGATTTAATTTTTTTACTTCAGTTTCAAACATAAGATATTAATTACTTGTATACTGGAACTATTATCCAATCTTTCATCATTAAACACAAACTCAAAATAAGATACAATCATTGTCTAAATACAATAGTCACACATTAGATTCGATAGTTACGCTTTGACTTGCTAGAAAAAAAATAAAAGAACATAAACAAACGAAAATATGACACCGTGTTTTCTCCTTTCCTCTCCAATTTGTCAATGACGTTAAAACATTTAGCAAATTAGGAGGTAGATTAACTAATAATTTAGTGTATGGCTGACGCTACATCACTCCTCTACCGTAGATCCACTGATTTTGTGTATCAAAAAATTAAAGTTAATTAAAGCATTTTGAATAAGTTTGTTCTAAACATTTAATAAATAAAGGAACAGGAATTGATGCCTTTGAAACGTTTAATAGGCGTCTTTACCTTTACTTTTCTTCTATACGTTTTGCATTAACGTGTTTGCAAGAGTTGTTGCAAAGATCAGATTTAACTTTTTTTTTCTTCTTTGATGAGATACTAGTAGATGTATGTTTTGAAGATTGGAGGCAATTACTTCAGGTATAATATCCACTTTCTTTTTTAACCTTTTATGAAGTTTAATTTTTAGATCTTCGTCTGTTGTCGACTTGATGATAAGTATTCATGCTCTGAATCATTTACTTCCTTTCATATAATTAGTCATGTGACTACTTTGAGTCACAAACGACTATAAAGTAAACCCGACATTATATCTCTCTTGGAAAGACATTTTTAAGAAAAGTTTAATTATTATTAATTTAAAAAATTTTTAATTAAGAAACGACATAAACGTTAGAAAAAAAAAGAGAAATTAAATCCTATATAATCAGAACACAGGAATATATGAAAATTGAGACAGTTAGAAGCCACATATGGGTGTACCAAAACTATAGTAAAAATGTGCAAAGTTTCCCTTTTCTTTAAATAAGAACATATGAAATAAAGAGGCAGTAAGAAGCCACATGGCCTATCGAGACTGTCCCAGTCAAACTATTTACCAAACATGATCATGCAACATGCAAAAACTACACAGCACCCTAAGGTTTGCTAATAACGTTACAGACTTCTAAGAGGGAAGTCCACTTTATGATTCGGAAGGTTCAGGAAAAAATTCGAGATGGAATTTTACCGTTTTATTGAGGTTGCTCAGTTATTGGTCTATGTACACACCTTTCAAGATAGGATCCTTGTCATAGCCGGATCTAATCCAGAATAAGACTTGAACCCCAGACTTTGTTAATTTGATTTAAAAGCTGCTTGAATGTACTCCACGCTGTATGTAGATCCAGTAAAAATAAATGCAGCCGAAGCCTAGACTCAAGGCAAAAGTGACCAGGACCAAGAAATGCTTGGAGTTTGTCCGACCGCTACAGTACCTCCGTTCAGTGTGGTGGTTAGGGTTCCTATCAGTCCAGGTAGTGGCTGGAAAGGTGAACCCGACGGCTAGCACGCGTCCTTCATTCACCAGGTGGAGGAGCCAGAGTGGAGCGAAGGACAGGTGCATGAGGAGGTGGAGAAACAGGAGACTGTACTGAAAGTGTTGAAGGAGGAGAAGACAAAGGAGGTGAAGGTGGAGAAGGGAATGCAGGGTGGAAGGAAAAGTAGGGAACGAAATGCCTGAAGGAGGTGGAAAGTTAGAAGGTTCCGAAGGGTCGGCCTCTAGGAAAGCTGCCTGTAGACAATCGATGCAGACGACTCGAATGGTGAAGAATTTCACTGCCCTGCTCAATACTTTAAACGGACCGTTATATACCGAGACTTTAGAGCAGTCTTGTTAGCGTCGTGACGAACGAAAACATGGGTGCATGTGGTCAGGTCTCTCGGAACGAAAGAGTGGACTGGTTGGTGTCTGGAAGGTGATGGTCTCCACGACACAGCACAGTTCTTCAAACGTGTGAGGTAGGAGAGAGGATCCGACAAAGGTGAAGGGGAAGATTGAGAAAAGAGTTCACCTGTCAAGCGTAAGGGAGAGCCATAGAATAGTTCCGCTGCTGTGCATTGAAGATCTCTCTTGAGGGCGGAGCGAATTCCCAAAAGTACAAAAGGAAGAGCCTCAGTCCATTGCTCATGCTGGGAGTGAGCGGCCAAAGATACCTTAAGCTGGCGGTGAAACCTTTCTATGATCCCATTTGAAGCCGGATGAAAGCTGGTGGTCCTGATGCGCTCAAAAACCCAAGAGGCGCATCAAATCTCTCCAAAGGGAAGATTCAAATTCTTTATCTTCATTAGTGGTCACAGTAAGCGGTACGACGAAACGAGCAACCCAGTGAGTCATGAAAGCTTTATCTATGACTTCGGCAGTGGTGGTTTTGAGAGGAATGGCTTCTGGTCAGCGGTCAATACATGTAAGGAAATATTGATAGCCATCAGAAGGAGAAAGGGGACCAACATTGTCGATATGTACTTTTTCAAAACGTTCTCCAGGGGAAAGAATCTCCCCGGTAGGGGCTTTGGTGTGTTGGTGCACCTTAGAACGCTGACAAGGAAGGCATTCACGAGTTCAATTTCATACATCGGTATTAACACTGGGCCACACAAAGCGGGCTGTAATCAGCTTTTGAGAGGCCGTGATACCGGGGAGAGAAAGAAAAACACGTTTGCGGAAAGCAGGAGCAACGAAAGGACGGGGATCATCATTAGAATTGTCACAGAGGAGTTTCTTCTGAATGCCCGGAAGAGAAATCCACCTGAGGGGAGTGAAGATATGGAGGTAATCTCGATGCGTAAAAGTGCATTAGCCGTAAGATTATCCGTACCTGAAACGTGGCGGATGTCTGTCGTAAACTGAGAAATATATTACAAATGACGAGCTTCTCTCAGCGAGTGTCGTTCATTTCGAGATGCCATGGCGAAGGTGATTGGTTTGTGATCGATGAGAATGTGAAATTCCCGACCTTCCAGAAAGTATCTGAAGTGTTTGACTGCTAGGTAAATTGCAAGCAGTTCTCTGCCGAAGGCGCTGTGACAGGTTTCCGCAGGCTGTAGCTTCTTCGAGAAGAAGGCAAGAGGAGATCAAGAACCATTCAGTAATGTATTCCATAAATTCTAAAAGGTTTATCTGACATGATCTACTCTTTTTAAAACCATACTGGGAGTCACACAATATTTTATTATTATCCAAATATTTCTCTAAAGGACCTTTGCAATACTTAAAATTTAGAATAGTCACACATCGCACTACCCTCCTTCAAAATTCTACAATATCCATCAGGACCTGCAGCCTTACTTGTGAGTTGTGCCACTATGGTCCAGTAAAAATTTAATTTCTTTTATCTCGATTTCAAATTCCTTATCTATTTGTTACATGCATACCAGAACTATTACTTTCCAAACTATTATTCAATCTTTCCTCAGTAAACATTGACGCAAAATAAGCACTTTGAAGCAAAATAGCATTGAATATGCTAACCAATCCTGGTATCTGAACTCACTAAAATTTTATATCATTTTACAATTGAACCAATTGTCCTATTCTTACTTTTTAAATTTAATACAGAAAGTACGACAGTGACCTTTTTAGTCCTTATTAACTATTCCTGGCTAAATTAATTTCTGCCTCTCTCTTTTCTTATTGGAGTGTTTTAAGTTACATTTCTATTTTTCCTATAACTTTTCTAAATCATCCTCCCATTACTAACTCAATTATAACATTTTCAAAAACACACCACTCATACGCTTTTCATTTGATTTTCTCCTTATCTCTCTCTCTTCCTACCAAAACAGGTTTTCTCTTTGACAACTCCTGAAGGGCGTCTATCTTTAAAACACTATCAAAGATTTGTTAAACTATTTCCATCTAAAATATGCTTAAAGCGTTTCCCACCATAATGAATAACAAGGTTTTGGGTTTTAAACAGGGTTGGCAATGATTAAATCAAATTGATTATTCAGTTGATTCAAATCAATTGAATTTTAGTGTGTATGGAAAAAGCCACAGAAGAACTGGTCACATCAAGAATAAAGTCCCCAAAAAAAACTACAAATGAAGCAAAAAATGAACAAAAAATCCTAACATGACAAAAATAATACAGGTAAAATAAATAAAAAACTAAAATTTTCCCATGACAACAAATAAAAAATGGAATTATCTAAGCTGTTAAATTAAGTAATTTAAAATATTCATAATTAAGCAATCAATTATCATTAAGTTAAATTACACTCAAATTTTTAACATTAACCATTTATAAGCTTTTATCATTAATCATTATTCATATCAAATTCAAAACTCTAAAATAGGTCAATACATTTTAAGGTTAATTAAAAAAAGATGCAAAAATTCAAAAAAATTTTCAACTATTAATTAACTTGTTAATAATAATAAAATTCAAACAAAAATAATAATTAGTGGCGCTACCTGCCAAGGGTTGTTATTACACCTGTTTTTTCAATTTACTAAATTTCAAGGGTAGCCCCAGAAACCATTGCACCTTTGCAGTCAAGTACCAATACTCAACCCTATAAGAAAAACACAAAGCAACTGCTAATAGTACAATAATGATATAATGGTATACAGTAGTAGTAATAATAATACAAAATTAACATATTCACTAATAGAATGACAATACGAACAATAAAAAAACCTTAAATCAGTACGATATAGCAACCAAAGGAAGGATTCCAATCCGTATAATCTGCAACATACCCGAAAAGACAAGAGTTCCAAGCACAGAGCTAACCTATCAACCTCATTCACAATCTACAGGACTCCCTAATCTAACCAAGCGCATTTGTATCCAAACAAACCCTCCACCTGGCTTTCACTTCAACACTTCAGAATTCTCAAATCTCAAAATCATAATTAATTTAAGATATAGCTGCTATGTGAAAGAAAAAATACTCTACATGAAAGAATCAAAGTAAAACTACAGCACATCTACAATTCATTCACTCTTCCATATAGAAGAAAGTGTGATGGAGCCGCGGAAATCAAAGGAATAAGAAGGTAATAAAGACCTGTTGAAAAAAAGAAACTAGTCGTAGTCGACGTCGTCATCAGAACACCCATCACTCCACTAAACACAATTATCTTCCCCTCATAACTCCATATACAATGACAAAAATTAAAAATTACCCCCAAAAAATATATTGATACAAAATAAAAAAAATCTATACAACTAAGGCAGCTCGGCACCACATCCCTCCCACCTAAGTTTGTATCATATTTACCCAACAATCCTAATTATATAAACGCATATTTTCACCCCAATCATAATTCGTTTCTCAACACCTCTACTCGAAGTACACAGCTTCTCATAATTCATCATTGTTCACTTTTGTTTACTCCAACGTACTTCTTCTCTTCCTCCCACCATTTCATTCCCACTCCTCTCCAAGTTAACGGCTCATTATATTCTGCAATCTCTTTCATATCTCTCTCATTCGGCATTATATACATTCACATACTTCATCCAATTCCCCACAGAATTTTACTTCAAATCATAGCCCTTTCCATATGGCACCACTCCTAATCTCTAAAATCTCTCCAATCCTGCCCAGACATTCATCTAATGGACTTGCATTACATATACGTACCGGGTACTTTGCTTCAAACTCTGCTCATTACTCCCAACGAGTCACCAAAAATATATGAAAAAAAATACTCATCATTCTCGATTATCATCGTTAAACAAACACCTTTAGTTGCATAACATTTAACCTGACAGATTTCCTCTTTTAGCTTTTTCTTTGAGTTTCTATTCCACTAACGACTAACTCTTTATTTAACCACCACCACAATCACTCCACGTATATCCCCATTTTTCATTCAATCATCCTCATATCAAGCAAATTAGTACCACAGGTATGAATCTTAAATAACGCAGGGGTTCTCTCACAGCCTCAACTGTCCCTGATGGGACCTAAACTCACGTTGTACCACCATTCGTTTCCATTCTCATAACACATAACTAGAACCCATTAGACTCATGTAACTTCTTCACAAATATTACAGCCCCTTCGAACTTTTCTCATCATTTACTCACATTAACCGTACCTTTGCTCAATCACTTCTTTGAAACCTTATTCCCCCACCTTAAAACTGGCAAACTTTAAACTACCCTTTCTCCAAACATCCCTACTTTCAGGCAACCCCAATCTGGGTTCACAAACTTCTCAAATTACATCAATACATACATAGGAGACATTACCAATTGCTCCTATGCACAGTCATATATAAAGCCGCACAACACTCTTTCCTAACCAATATCCCAATCACTCTCTCTTCTCACTCATCATCGCGTAACATCTCACTCTAACGTCCTGAATCAGCTTCTTCTCTGGTGCAACCCATTCGAACTAGCATATTCACTTGTTAGGTGGTCAGTCAAACTCTTCGGGGGCGCGCACTTGTCAGAAATAATCTCCCTACATGTTTCATGATTAAGTTCGCTGCTTGAATAAAACACACACACTAGTTGACAAACACCTACTCCCTCCTCTTACAACGGCATCGTTATTACTTGTTCAATTCCCCAATCACTCAACATTTTCTCCAACGCCGCCCTACAAACTCCGGCCCCACTCACACTTCAACATTCGCTTTTCATTTACCCATACACACATCAGCAACCAAACTTCCCTTACCACTGAGCCACATTCACGACTAGACTTATTTCATTTAACCGGCACACGCATACACAGAAACGGTTACTCTTATGATCCACCATCACAACCATTCCTACATTCCCACATGCAGTCACCGTCACTGGCAATAAAACACAATCAATCACTACTAACTTCAAAAAGGTTCATTCACACCCTTCGTAAGCCACAGGCGGTGTTTCCTACATTACAACTCTCTTCGAGATACTTCTCTTTCCTGACATGTCCTTCACACAGTAGTCGCAACATCACTTTTCACTATCTTTCTCAACGCAGAGTTTAAACACCACACCTCTTTATGACATTCCACAATTTACCAACTTTTCCCAATTGACCAAACCGTACAGTGAATCACTGAATGCTTTTCCTTAAACCATTCCCAACTTCAGCAGACAGAATACAGGCTACTCACAAATCATCCATCACTCTCTCATCATGATGCTAATATAATAAACCACATTAGCACACACACAACAAACTTTTAGCCAAATACGCTAAAGATCTATCGTATACAGCTGGATTGCCCACACTACACACAGCTTCCTTACCCGAGCAGCAAATACATTTCTCAGCTCACGACGGGACAGTAGGACGATTCCTCTTGCATTACACTCATAAACTTTCATGCTTGAACAATTCTTCATTCCCCTCACGCACCACTTCTCACCAATGTTGCAACGAAATCAGCCACACACACATTCTCCTGCATTCCTAACCACCTCTCCGATTTCCCAGTGTGCAGAACAATCTTTTCATTCCCTACATTCTACGGACAAACACATCTCATTCCCAAAAAGTTCAATCCGCAAACAAGAAAACAATTGATGGCATTTTCACTTATCCTCATCAAGCACAAACAAACCTATATTTAGTCGACTTCTCCCTAGCGCCGTATCCGTTATTCTTCTCATGTTTAGGCAAAAAGCACTCTTTTCAAGCATACAAATATCACTAATCCAATCTCTTTGGGCATCTTCTACATTCGTGACTGCCTTTCCTTGTGTATCGTGCACGTCATCGCTCAATCTCTCGTACCACAGATGCATTCACTAACGAAATATATAATCTGAGCCCCAATATCAATCAGTCACAAATTACTCTCCCATTTCACCATGCAACCTTCACTCATATATATCCACTGACTCGGAAGTCTGGAGTCCCATGCTCGAAATTACCAATGACTCTTCGATTTCCCCATGGACAAATCGATTCTTCACATACCTCATCACATGTCTACAGGTATGTGGACACTCCGTCCAACTCCGATTCTCCAATAACAACATTCCTTATCTAACATCTTTTTTTATTCAAGACCAATTTATAATGTACTGCCACTTAAACACTGTAAATGAAAGCATCGCCCCACTTTCTGCACACCTTCTACACCTCACTCCTATACAAACCGCAGTCTCTTCCCACCATAATTGCACACACTCCAACTATCTTTAAACAAGCTTTACTCACAACAATTCAATACCTCTATGTACATGAAGCACAACCTACAGTTAACATAGGCTTTAAATTCCTTTCATAAACTCTGTTCAACCTTCCTCGAAGCCTTCTGCTCGGTTTTCTTACATACTCACTCAATTTCCCTGCGCAATCTTCTTATTACTCTCGGTCACTCTCGAAACCAACTGATCCACTAGCTAAATCTTGCAACCCATACAACACACTTTCGAAATCTAATCACCCCACCCTTACTTTCTTTTCACTTCATTAATCCCTTAGGCAAATATTTCGGGTCTATCACTACCTTTCATTCATATTCTCACTCCCAGGCATTCTTGACATAAATCACGCAATCTCATTCCCTTTCACCCGGGACATTACCAACCACATAATCCCAAATCACTCAAAGTCTTTCAAAGGTTCGTTGCACACGCCGACTCATCAAACGTTATCTCGATTTCCTCTGCCTTACAAAATCACTAAAGGGTGTTGATGCCGATTTGGCACCAACAAACTTAAGTCCCCATACAAAATAACGGACGCAACGACTTCAAGACAAAACTCAGAAGCAGCACGTGTGCTGAGAGTGGTGGAATACTTCCTCCAGTCATTTACTAAACGCCTCTTGAATCCTATTGGTTAACTCGTTTATTTCATTCCATCAACACCTGTTCTCTGCATGAGAAATGCGTCCCATACGATTCCAGTTGTTAATATGAGTACTATAAAGATTTTCATCTTCAATATAATCGAGGATTTTGAAAAGATTTTCGACTTGTCTTTATCATTTCGAAGGCAATCATTCATTTCTATCATCACTTCACAATTGTATTTGCCCCTGTCCATATCAGTCAAAGGGTTTCATCATTCGCCAACAATTCTCTTCATAAACTTCCTTCCAAACTCTACCAAAACTAAAAAATCCTCGTCAACTTCTACATCCTCGGCTTTGAGAAAACTGCACTTTTCAATAAATTTCTGTTTCTTTAAACCAGTCGCACACGTGTCCCTTGTCCCAAGAATTCAACCTCATCCGCAAACCATTCACATTTGTGTTTCAACCTTCAACTTGTTAATTACCTACATCTCAGCTATTTTTCAATACATTTCATTCACTAACTTCCAATCAAAATGCTCAGGTATTATCTCCAGTCGATACTTAAATATATATTCTTAACAAAACACCATACATTCCTTACTAGGGAAAATCATTAATAATTCATCGCCACGGTGAACGCTGCCCGGAGCATGGCTATACCCAGAAGCTCAAATTCGCTTAAGCTGATATTTCAGTCGAAAAAGCAGTCACACAGCATACTATTTCACTTTCGCCACTGTTATTTCTGGATTAGTATCCGACTGCACCAAATCCATTTTCGTATCAAGCTTTTCACTTCCCATACATCACTATACACGCAGCATCTGAAACTATACATTGGGAACCTATCATTTCCACGTTTAGTTCTTCTCTTTTCATCCTCTTACCGATAATGAATAACATAACTCAGTCGTCCATCAGCTTTTCACAGGCACCATGACTACTTCCACGACTCGCACTCTCTCTCCATACTATTGACCTATTCGCGTTAAAAGTTCACAGCTGCCTTCAATCTCATTTACGCATTACGGGGAGGAATACGATTGGCGAGACTCGCTGCTACTATGGGGGTGTCCCTCCGATTTAACAACAACTATAGCGAAATGACCAGACAGAAGTTCGCCATCCCCCGAAAAATCCATCATCGCCTTTGACTCACGCGCTTATCCGATCCTTTCCCACAACAATTCATACAATCTTTTGTTCTTACTGTCACTCAACCCCACTCTGGCAATCGCACTTGTCAACCAATTTCATCATATATCCATTCCTTCTTCTCCTTCTCAATATACCTGCAAACACCACAACATCATTCTCTCATCCGAATTCTCAATACAAAAACAGGAATACAACTACCAACTACATCACAAACCCTTATTACCTCTCACTCTCTTCTTTTTTGAGATCTCAGCACATTCTGTCATACATACCCATAGTACTTATTCCAAATTAAATCGTACTATAATACCATACAAATAACTGAGAAACCCTTTTCTTCCTATACTCTAACTTACTAGACATCAACCAGAAACATGCTTCACTCTCTTGGCAAACATCACAACACATTCGCATTCCAAACCTAGACTTTCAGACTTAACATACACACTCATCCGTCTTCAAGACTCTTATCCTTGCTAACAAACTTATCCACGACCTTTCACCAGTTTCACATCTACAATTCCCAACTCTTCACGATGACACTATGACATTTTCCCTGCCTTATTCACCTTCTTTCTCCTATCATCCTTCAATCAGGATGAATAACTATCCCATTCACACTCAAAAACTTATAGTCCCAAGTAGCACATCAACTTTTCTGTTCCTTACTATCAATCCCATAGAAACCTCACTCTTCTCCATGAGCCTATATCCTCCAATTTTAACGCTCTCTAAATTTAATTTCCACCGGTACCATCATATTACTAATATCCTCTAAATATTGCCGCCTACCTTTCTTTCTATCTTCCTTTTTTTAATCCTATCATAAACACCTTTATACACTACACTAACCATACACCCAGTGTCAATCAATCAAAGCTCGAACCTCAATATCTCCACAATAAACCTTAATAATCATAGATTCTTCACAGGACCGACTGAAAACACATCAACACTTTCATCCTATCTGTGACGACCCAATCCCATCTGAGGGTTCACCAGCTTGCAACCCCCACATCATTTCAACTCGTATTCCGGATTGAATTATCCTTACCTGACTTATTTTACAGTGACACCCTCTGCCTTCACTCACTTTTACACTACGTATTACTACCAAACAGCCTGACTAGCTAACCGCCTTGAAGGAGAGTGAGGTGAACCACTGTAATTACCAAATACCTAGGCAGCCCAGGATTAATCGCTGACGTCCCCTCCTGGTTGCCTCACACTCCAACACATTCCAGCAGCCACATGCCCTATTTTCCACATTTTGTACAAGTATTTTAGGGACCTACACATCTTAGGAGAAATTCCTCCTCGATATCCCACAGTTTCCACATACTCATTGCCTCTCTCTTACTCCCTATGGACAATCACTCCTCACGCATGAGTACTACACTCTGCATCATCCTAGCACCCAGCCCTTTGCGGGTCCGTGCCAGTTCATGGCAAATGAACCCAGCTTGCACCCAACTAAAAACAAGGCACGAGAGTGCGAGTGCTCGCACCTCTGATAATCAGTGAGTGACCATTTTCCCGCACAACGGAAAACACGTTCGACATCACTATTACGAAGTTCACACATTCTCTTGGTGTTACCCGATCTCTAAATCCGCATTGAACTTGACTCACTAACCCACCATCATTACTCTGACATTATCACATATTTCCACCTAACTTGTTGACCAGCAAAATTATTACACCTCCCACATGTCACCTGTCTTCCATCACTCAAACCAATAAAAAATCTTCTAGGAAATTTCAACCATCACTTCGTTTTAGAGGTTTGCTTTTAGGAAATCACTTCTCTATGTGATTGATAACTGAGGCTTTCGTGAAGCAACTTTCTTCGCGAATTCCTTTCACTACACTATACACTTCTTACGGTCAATGCTCCTCTCACCTCCTTCAAACTCGGCCTATCTTCTACGATTTCCAAAACATCTTCCCAGGTCAATCTTCTCTTTCCTGCCCATCTCATTTTCTCTTTCCTTCTCAAGTTCACATACTCCGGCACTGAGGTTTTCTAAAAACTTCATAACAATCTCTTATTCCCATCCACATCATCATCCCCCAAACTTTTTTCTCGCCAAGGGTTTCCAGATTTGGTTGTTGGCATACATAGTCAATCTTTCATTCTTCCACGTCCTAGCCTTGTGAATCTTTACATTGCAATTGCCACATACACATCTCAGACTTATCTCTTTATTCACCACTTCATACTTTGGCTCACCCACACTGACAACCTTATAAAAATCCAACATTCGCCCCTCTAAAATTTCTCCCAACTTTTTCACCCAAAATACCTTATTCTCATCAAACTTCTCCCTACAATAACCCTCATTCCCTAAAAAAAAACTCCTCAACCTCCTTTGTGCCATACACATTAAATTTATTAATTTTTGGGATGGCCCAAATCAGCACAGTCCTTTTCACTTTACGATCAGACTCAGAACCAGATCCCCTCCCATTTCCCTCAGCCTCATTCATCTTGTCTTCTCCTGAACTACTATATAAGGAATCAATACTTTTACTCTTCATTTTAATTCGCCTTTCATTCTTCCTGTTCTTTGATGTCTTTTTCTTCTTCTTTTTGTCCTTTTTCTCATTCTTCTCATTCATTACCAGTACCTCATACCTCTCTCCAGCCCCATCATCCTCACTCACATAACTTAACTCATCGTCTTTGTTCTTCACTTTCTCGTCCTTTACATCTACTCTCTCATCCTTTTTTCTTTTTACATCTACTACCTTTGGAGTAGAGGTAACCCTTTTTCGGGTTCCATTCATTCCAATCCCTCCAATCCCATCAGCAAACCTCTTATTCATCATTTCCTCTATTTTAGTAGCCATTTTCTCCTCCATTCTCTCTTCCATTCGCCTCTTCATTTCCTCCATCCCCTTCTGCATTTCTTGCATTTTCTCTATCAATTCTTCATTCTCTTTTTCCTTTTTTCGCAGAGCCTCCTTATACCTTTCCAACTCCACCCGCATTTCCTCAATTGTGGCCATTTTTGCACTACTACTTTAATCTACTTTCTACTCTACTACCTTACACTATGCCCCCTAACCTATACTTCGAGACAGCCCCACGTTGGGCGCCACAAATATGTAGCGGATTTTCCTTACTCTAAAAATCTTACTACAATAATTTGAATCAAAAGGTCGTGAGGCTGCTTTCCAATATAAATAAAGGGTATACAAATAACATACCCATACAACTTAAATTTATTACCAAAAAAATAAAAAACACACTATACACACTGATTATATTTATCACAACCACACATTATTAATTAATTATTCCAACAATAAATTAGACACGAAATATAACCCTTAATCTTAACCAGGTATTCCAATACCCTTACTAAAGTTATCCCACTACCATTCCACCACCAGGTATTACAATATACCAATACCTAACAGCTTACAACATATAAATTTTATAAAAAATATAATAAAACGATATATTTTATAAAATTTACAATATACAAAATTGGTCATTATAAATATTTTAGTTCCCAATAGTTTTTTTCCTTCGATACTGGCCACTATTTTCAAACTTTTGTTGTCAACTTTGGTCCCTTATTTGTATTTTTGTACCACTAGTTTTAAAGGTTTCCAGTATTATGGTAATCCGGTTATGGTACCTACACTCTTTTAAATTTAAGTTTTGTTGCGTTATTCGCAAATGTTTTATTTCTTATTTATGGTACCCCACATTTATGGTACCTTTACACATTTTATTAATTGTTTTCCTTTTAAAATTTTGAATGTTTTTTTCTAAATTTTAAAAAAATGTTTTCTTTTCCACTCTTCTCTTCTAATGTTCACATTATTATTATTATTATTTTTTTTTTTTTTTAATTTTTTTTTTTTTTTTATTTTCAATTATGACTTTCAATTTTCGTCCTTTTATTTTAATTTTCCAAAAATCAATCAGGTCTGTATTTTCCACTTTTAAAATCTATGTAGTACTCAGTTCAATTACTACAGTCTCTTTTTTTTCTCTCTCTCTCTTTAATGTACTCTTTATTTTTCTGTATCCAAGTACCACAATATTTGGAATACAGCTTCCACTAAAAAACAATCCAGCCACAGAAGAACTGGTCACATTAAGAATAAAGTCCCAAAAAAAACTGAAAGGAAACAAAAATAAGCAAATCCTAACATGACAACAATAATATATAGAAAAAAAATGAAAATAATATGGTAAATAATAAATAAACAAATCCAAACATGACAACAATAAAAAATGAATTATCTAAGTATTAAATAAGTAATTAAAATATCATAAATTAAGCAATCAATATCATTAAGTAAATTACTATCAAATCAAAATCAAATTTTAACATTAACATTATAACTTACTCATTAATCATATTCAAATCAATTCAAAACTCTAAAATAGTCAATCATTTAAGGTTAAAAAAATGCAAAAATTGAAAATTTCAACTATTTAAATTAAAATTTATAATAAGAAAAAATTCAAACAAAAATAATAATTAGTGGCTACCTGGCCAATGTTGTTGTTAACCATTTTTTTTCAATTTCTAAATTCCGAAGGGAGCCCAGAAACCTTCACCTTTGTGTCAGTACCAATACCAATACTCCAACCCTATAACAAAACACAAGACTGCTATAGTACCAATAATACTCATAATGGTAGTAGTAATAATAATAAAAATTAACAATAAGAATGACAATACGAACAGTAAAAAAACCTTAAATCAGTACCTGCAACCAAAGAAGGATTCCACATCCGAAAGAAAAGGGTTCCACAGAACTATCAACCTCTTCACCAATCTACAGGATCCTATCAATCAATGAATTTTACCAAAACCTCCACCTGGCTTCACTTCAAACCTTCAGAGTTCTCAAAATCTCAAAAATATTAATTAATACTTCCTACGGAAAGAAAAAAATATATACATGAAAAATCAAGTAAACACACTCATCTACAATCATTCACTTTCATACGAAGAAAAGAGTGATGGATGCCGCGAAACCAAGGAATAAGAAGGTAATAAGGACCTGTTGAAAAAAAGAAACTACTCACTACTGAAGTCGTCAGAACACCCATCACTCACTAAACACAATTATTCTCCCCCTTCATAACTCTCTCATACATGACAAAATTAAAAATACCCCAAATTAAATGATACAAAATAAAAAAACTATCACTAAGGGCAGCTCACCACATCCTCACCTCGATATCCCTACTAAATTTTTTTCTAACACTTTCCTCCTTTCTCAATTCAAATTAGACACTACGCATTACCGACTACCACTCCAGACTCTGCAACCATCAATTTCGTCAACAAAAGCGGTAGGTTCTCAACCTCTACATCACTAAATCAACACATTAAAAAAAATCACACCCCCATAGGATACCACCAACAAACCTGATGCAACGATCATATCCTCCCCTCCCTAACCCAAACACAGATCCATCACCTTCAATATGTTACCATTGTGAACAATCATAACACCTAAACAGCCAATGTCAATTTAACCTGTACTTCCATATGTGTTACCAATACCATCTAAGAGTCTGTACCCCAAATTGCCAAAACTCCAAACTAGACCCAAGAAACTCAAATTTCAAAGTAAAACACGCTCCGATAACCCTTCAAAAGGAAGACAATATAAGAAAAGGAATTTGGAAATCGAGCGGAATACATTGATCACAATATAAAAATCTCCGACCACCACATCCAACTTCACCCACAACAAGGACAACTCCCACGTTACAACCAGGAAACATACCAAAATCAAACCACCTCTAACACCATTCAACTAAAAAAATTGGAATTTCCGGAAAAGTCATTTCCTCATTTCCTCACATCCTCCAGAAGGAGAACCAAATCCTTATTCAACAGAAGAAATTCACGTTACCTCCCCAGATGATGATTACTTCCCAGATAGAAACCAACAAGCCCCACAATCACCCAACCAACACGACCAAGACAACGCCACCCAGCACGACAAGGAAAATTTTTAAAGAGATGAGATTTTGCCTCCAGCACTTGGCTCAATCTCCCCACTCTCAATAGAGTGCAACCCTAAGATCAAAGATTAATAATGATAACGATATAACTGCATGCAACTATGATAATTTTAAGGACTTTACTAATTTTCATCGTATTACAACAAATAGGGCTAATATTCGTAATCTTAGCAATGATAATAATTTCAAATGTATTAATATAAATTATGCTACTCACACTCCTAACACAAATGTTCAAAAAAACTTCTCAATTTATAAATCAAGGCTCCCTTTCTCTCCGCATACACCGGCACCTTACCAGACTCATCCTTTACGTACGCATCTCGACCAATCCTTCCAACCACATTAATAGAAACACAAAAAAACTCAAAGCATAATAACAAGACAGGAATCAAATCCGCACTTACTCACATTCAATGCAACTTCCCCTACCTCCACTTAATCTTCCACAATCCCTCAAACCAACAACATAAGTGGGCCCAACATAATTTCTTAGACGGCTTTCAGTAACCTTAACATTTTGTATATTATAACACAAAACTTTCCTAGATACAGGCTCTAATGGGTCTTTATGCAAACTTTCCATCCCTCACAACCTCCAACACACACTCAACACCCACATTCCATTGCACAAATGTAACATTGCAACTCATCAAGTCACAGGTTCAACCCTTTTCTGCAACTAGGCACCACATCAATTTTAAATATACAAACATTGCAACTTCCCTTTCTGCAGTTACTTCATGGTAGTCGCACAATTCACTCTGCTCCTTTCAATGGCAGACTTCTTATTGGCACAAATGCTTGCACAAACCAACCAATTCCTTGATTTAAAAATTCTGTGTTGGTTGTTTGACTTACATAACATACCTACCTTTTACCCATTACTAACTCATCCTACTCATTCCTCACACAAAACTCTCACATCTCTCACACTCTCATCTCCTCCGCTACAACAGAATACCACTCATTATTTCATGCAAATCCGTAAAGCACCCTAGGGCTTGCCAATAACTTACCCTATGTACTATACACAAAGTCTAAAACTTGCTCATGCAAATCCACAAAGCACCCTAGGGCTTGTCATTAACTACATATTATACATAAAGTCTACAACTAAAAAAATAAATAAATAGGAGCGAAGGTGGTGTATTTATAGAGAGAAGGACTAGTGGTGAAACATAGGTCAAGTGTGTTAAAGATTTGGTTGAGATGATCCGGAATGTGTGTGGGTTCCTTTAATTAAGTTATCCAGATCGTTGAAATGCTAAATGATTCGGCTCCTCCCCACCTAAATCAGTATGAGAAGACCCCAACCATTCAGTGTTATGTACAATGAAATGCCAAAAATATTAAAGGAATGGAGACCATGAAACATGGTATTCAGTGTTGTGTACATTGAAGTCCCCTAATCAGAGGACCTCAGTATTTGGATGAGAAGATATAACAGTCTCGTGAGAAGTAGTAAGATATTCAAAAAAGGCGTGAAAATCTGTTCTGTTAGGAGAACAGTAGCAGAAGCACAAGATTATTATAGTTGAAGGAAGAAAGATTTTAAGCCACAGAACATCAAAGTTAAGAGATTTCTAGATTCTAGCCCGCTCCATTATAAGTTTACGTAGGAAATGACGTCATTCGTCCGCCTGGGGTTATGAAATAATTTATACGTTGGATATATTAACCCATTCCCTGCGGCAGCCTAAAAACCGAAGTCGACAAGTCCTATATATCGTCACTACCGCAAAATTGACGGAACCCTATATATAGCGTCGCAGCAATATTACGAATTTTGCTAGTGACTAATTATAGTTTCCACCGCAATTTCACCATTATTTTAGTGATATATATATAGTTGCTACCGCAATATTATATATATATATATATATATATATATATATATATATTATATATATATATATATATATATATATATACTATATATATATTACTGTATATATAATATATATATATAATATATATATAATATATTAATATATCTATATATATATATATATATATATATATTATTATATATAATATAATATATATTATATATAATATAATATATATATATTATATATATATTATATTATATATATAATATATGACTTATATATATATATAAATATATATATATATATATATATATATATAATATATATATATATACTATATATATATATATATATATATATATATATATAATATATATATATAAAATATATATATATATATATATATATATATATATAATATATATATATTATAAATATATATATTAATATATATATATATATATATATAATATATATATATATATATATATATATATATATATATATATATAAATTAGTATATATATACCTTTTATCCAAATTAGTAATTTGTAAGTTTACTATTATATATATCAGGTTTTATATCCACAAAAACAATTTTACAAACAAGTTAGCATGTATGCTATCAGAAACACTGGACAGGGATGCCTGGTTTTTGTATTGATGAAGCAGCAACTTAGTACAAAAAAGTTGCCAATTAATGTTTT
>JABUQX010084926.1:0-30000 GCA_015478945.1 Trachelipus rathkii | reverse complement strand
TGGAGAAGAGCAGTAATAGTACCTTTATATAAGGGTAAGGGGGATAAAGGGAACTGTAGGAGCTATAGGGAAATTAGTTTATTAAGTGTGGTAGGGAAGATATTTGCTGGTATTTTGGTTTAAAGAGTACGTCAAATCACTGAAGGACTGATTGGTGAAGAACAAGGTGCATTTAGAAGTGGTAGAGGATGTGTGGATCAAATTTTTACATTGAAACAAATGATTGAGTAAATGAGAGAGCAGAATAATAAATTGTATTTAGGTTTTATGAATTTGCAAGAGGCGTATGACAGGTTTGATATGGAAGCTCTGTTGCAGGTTTTATTGATACGGTGATGGTGGTAGGCTTCAGAAAGGAATCAAAAGTATGTATGACGAAAGTGAAGCGTGTGTAAAAATAAATGGAGTCAAAAGTGATTGGTTTAATATTAATAGCTTAATAGCGGAGTGAGACATGGATGTGTTATATCTCCTTGGTTATTTAATTTGTATATGGATGGGGTTATGAAAGAATTAGAGGTGGGGTAGCAGGGGAAGCTGTTAGAATGATGGAGAAGGGAAGAGAGTGCTTATTGTATGCAGATGATTTGTTTTTTTTAGGTGAATCTGAAGGGAGTTTGAGAGTATTGGTAGAGGGGTTTGGCAGTAAATGTAGATAAGATTACGGGTATGGTAGTGAGTGAGGAGAGTCAACAGTGTGAAGTTGTGTTAGATGGTGAGCAACTGGAACAATTATCTGTTTAAATATTTAGGATATATGTTGGATCAAAAGGAAACGGATGATGCAAAATGTAGTAGGAAAGTTGTGAATGGTAGGAAAGATGGCTGGTGCAATTAAATCCTTAGTGGATGTGAAGCTTCAAAGTCTTAAGTGCGCTAGGGATTTGCATGAGGGCGTGTTGTTACCTCTGTTAATGTATAGTAGTGAAACTATGGTCTGGAATAGGAGATGTAGATCTAAGTACAAAGTGTTCAGATGTACAATCTTCAGTTTCATGCTAGGTGTGAGAAGAATTGATAAAATGAGGATTGAATGCATTAAGGAGTTGTGTAATGTGAAGAAAGGCGTAAAATGAGAGTACATTGAATAGTTTTAGTCATATGGAAAGGGTGGATGATAGTCTGTTGGTTAAGCGAATGTATAGTTTCGAGTGTGCTGGAATCAGCCGGCTGAGAGATTGAAGAAAAAGTGGATTGAGTCAGAAAGGAATGCCCTGAAGGAGAGGAATGTGAGTTTTGGCAGAGGCAGAAGAAATTGCATAATAGGAGTGAATAGCAGGGTTTTGTGAGGAAGTATGTTTGTGATTGCTTTGCCAGGGGAGAACCTAACAGTGATGAAGAATACCAAGTGAGGGTCCATCGCAGTCTCGTGAAACCCTGTAGGGTGGAATTTTCTGACTGTGACGATTCTTATTAGGGGTAATATTGGGGACGGTAAAGGGGGGACTTTCTTTTTCCGACGTGCGTCAATATTCTTCTACCTACTATATATCTGGAGATAGGGGAGGATTATAATAATAATAAATATTAAAATAATAATAATATAATAATAATAATAATAATAAATAATGATAATATTAATATTAATATTATATTACATAATAATAATAATAATAATTATAATAAATAATAATAATAATAATAATAATAATAATAAATAATAATCTTGTTGGTAAAATAGTTTTTTTTCATTCTCCCAAGTGAGAGTTTTGTACATTTTTTCTCTCTAATAAGGATTAATTTTGCTCTTTAAAAACAACGCTTATTTCAATAAGTAGAATTTTGTAATTTAGAAAATGCTTTAAATTTTTTGCTTTGATAATTTAGTAAATTTGTCAAATTGATGTATTTTAAAATATTTTTTTTACTATGTGTTACTTACTTATAACTTGAATATTTTTAAACTTTACATTTGTTATGATTTTGGATGTTTTAAACCTTCTCTTTTTTTTTTTTTTTTTTAGGATTTGATAACTTACGATTCCTTAAGAACCAGAAGTCTCCTTATAGGCCAGAGCCGTTAGACACGGAAGGACAGATTGGCAGGCAATTTCTCATTTATTAGCAGCTGTTGTCACAACCTTGGAACCAAGACATTTGCGACGTTTGGCTTCCAGAATGGTATCAGATACTTCCTTATGGATTTCTAGACTTTTCAGGTATGAAAATAAAAAAAAGGTACTTTGCTTTGTATCTACATCTAAGGCTCCTTCAATAAGACCGCCTGAATAGATTGTTGAATAGGATTTAGCATAACTAGGTCCAATTGTTTTGTTGTATGTGTTGACTACATTTTAAGTGATGTGTGGGTATTAAGATTAGTGTAATTCACTATGCTGTAAATTGTAATTAAATATTACATAAAATATACTGGCAGCAATTTTCTGTACCTGTATTTGAACATTCAAACCCTCACTAACACGAGAGGGGAAACTATGATCCTTAAGCAAGAAAAAGTTCAGGTTGATCCGCTTACCCACCATGAACCAACCAACTAACTAACTAACTGAGGAGGATGAATGGAGACTTCCAAGGGAGTAGGAAGCTTTTATGGAAGGAAGTACTAAAAGTTTAGAATGAGAGTAAGGTGAATCTTGATAAAATAATGAATAGGGATGAAACTTTAGTGACTGATGAAACGGATGTGAGGAGAGTTTGGGGTGGAACACTTCAAAAAATCTGCATAACATAGGCAGTGATAAAGAGGTGATAGCGAATGTGTGTGTGGGATTGATTATGTGATTCATACTTCTTTCCAACTTCCTTATTTATTCTTAATCATTATTTTATCTAATTTATTTCAATCTTTTCTACTGCTAAAATATTATTTCTAATTCAAGAAATTTGTATTAAATTTTTACAAATTTAAGATTTGATTTGTTCCATTTTGAAAGACTGAAAATAAGGTTAAAATTATTATATTTAAATTAAAGACTTGTTGCATGAATTAATAAAAGTTCGATTATCGTTTATCAGGTACTTTGATTCAACGGCGTTTTTACATGAAGATGGTAGGGAAGGTATTGTCAGAGTTGCTAGAATGGTTCTACATCATAGATACCCCAAATATGCCACTGAAGGCTATGAAGCTGTTTATGCTCGACCGCCTGTAATATACACAAGCACGGCTGTAAGACCTGGTTTGCCACAGCATATTGCATCACAGGTTTGATTAAGAATATATTTTATTTTTGCTATTAGTCAATATTTTTTTTGAAATGATATATAAAACAAAAAAACCTTTAAATTTAAGAATGTTCCATAATTGTATTAAATTGTACCCAGACATTTGGACGAAAATGAATTAGGTTAAATTATGTTAGGTCTGGTTAGGTTAGGATAGGAAAGGAAATAAATGTTTTATGTTTAATAACTTTTCACTTTCAGGTATCTATTTATCAGGATTCTTCCGCGATAACTATTTACAAATTACGAATACAGTATTCATATTCATTTCCATATAAATATTTTCAATCATTCATTTATTTGATTCAGTTGAAGGTCCAAATACTTTTATATTTATTAATAGATTCTGGAGTATGTTATACACAAAATGAATTTAAATTTATTGAAAAGAATTTTTTTTCACTGTTTCTAGAAAAGTTTCAGAATGTATTGTGACATTTATAAAGACATATTTGTATAAAACAATTTTTGTGTAATTTATGTGTACCATGGCTCAACGGTAGCGTAACTGAGTTGTGAGGTATAGGGCCAGGGTTTGATTCCTTCGTCAGGATGCTAAGTAGCAATTACCCAGAGAAGTTCCCATCCATGAATTAAAAAAAAAAAAAAAAAAAAAAAATCATCAGTACAATACCAAATCCACCGGTGAGAAAATTTGCCCAATAATGTTGATCTTCAAAGTTTTCAATAATGAAAGCAAGAATATGCTCAGAAAGTTATAACCCCTCCACTACCGGTTTATATTCCCAAGCAAACGTTTAAATCCATTTTCCTCAAGACTACAAATTTGCAAAATCGACGATATATCTGTGGGATGTTCACTAATTTATCTTGGTGTTTGGCATCATTATTAGTCTTAGTTCCTTTCTCATAAGTATGGAAAGTTTTTAAATAACTGTAAGTAGATAATCTATTAAAACACATGTTGAATGTGTTAAACCATGTTCCTACCTTTTAGTAGGAATTATATTTTTAAATTTTTTTTCACTCCATTCAGTGTTTCTGGTTTTTTTTTTTTTTTTTATTTTTTTTTTGTTTTAATAATTTTAAAGGGATATTGTTTTTCATTTTTATTAACTTCGAAAATCTTGCTATTCTGGATAAGTTTCCAGCAAACTTCTTTCATAAATTCCTTTACTGTTACAATTTGCTGATATTTGAAAACATTATCATCCTCATCATCATGTTACTTGCTTCCCCATAACTGGGGGTGGGATGCTCATACATTCGCCTGGAATCCGAGGCATGCATGAGAATTTTTAAAGTATAAATAAATAGTAATGGGACCCAATCCCACCTACCACTATATAGATAAAAACTGTGGTGGAGGAATATACAGATAATTAATTTGAAAAATGAGGGTAAATGAAGAAGACTAAAAGATTTTTTACATGTGACAAGGTCACATACTAGTGCTGGGGTCGGGGGGAGGGATGCACAAAACCCCCAAGTATTGCTTCTTATCACTATGTTACGTCTTAAGTTGCAACACCAACACCATTAATACCACAACAAGAATCAATACCCGCCTGCGGGGATTTGAAAAGAAATTTATGAATTCGTGTCAAATCCACAAAATGTGCAAAATTGTAATTTTTAATAAAAAATGTTTAAATGGTTGCATGGGAATGTAAACTAAATTTGAGTATAAACAAGGAACCGGTCGTCGTATCGGGGTTATAACTTTCTGAACACATTAGTGTTTTCGACATTGGAAACTTTGAAGGTTAACGCTCTTGCCAGTACTCATGTGAAAAATGACAAACTTACACATTTGCATTGTACTGAGGTCAGGTCTGTGCACCTGTTACCAACCACCGGTGACTGATAAGAAAAAAGCAAGCTGACTCCTATTGAGACAACAAATTAAAAGTGTGTTTACATTACGTTAAAAACATGTGTAAAAATGGTAAACATATTTCAGATTGGAATCGGTTACCTTTCCCTAATTTTGTTGCTTTTTTTCTTTATATAACTAAATTTAATACATTTGCCTTAAGTCTGTTTCTCTTTTATCTCTATAAATATAAAAATTATTAACGTTTTTAATATTTAATAGTTGAAATAAATAGTTACTTTGTTATTGAAGTAATATTAATAAAAGGAATATATGAGCTGTCTAAGAAAGTTACATTCTACTGTATATACACAAACATTTTTGCACAATATAGATCATTAAAATTTTAGATTACCTAAAAGCAAGACCTAACTTAACGTAACCTAATAAACTCTCTTTATATTCACATGTTTTCCCCCTCTAGATATGTAAAAATACTGTTATGTATATATATATATATATATATATATATATACATATATATATATATATATATATATATATATATATATATATATATATAACTGCTAACATATGCTGCTATATTCTCATTTGTAACCTTATATATATATATAGTTTGGTTTGAATTAGTGCGTTCAGTTTGTTCCTTACGCTTTGTTATTGGATCCCGGTGCCATGGATGATACGGCCTTTAGATCGGATGATGGCAGAAGATGTTGCCACAGAAAGCCTCTTCTTGTTATTGCTAATGCTGTACACTTGATATATTTTAAACATTGCTTTTGAAAACATTTTATTAACATTTATAGGTAGCGTAATATTTTGTTGTTGTATCTAAAATATCTTTTCTGTAAGTTGTATCTAGTAAGAATTAATACAAGTTTGCAGAAATTATTATTTTTAAAACTTGTTATAGGAGGTGGTGTTGTTGGAGGAGTTGACAACATCACGTATTCAAAGGTAGCTGCAAGTATGAGCGTGGATACATGTTGAAGGGCACGCATTGGCTGCTCTTACACTTCCTAATGCACCAAATTTGGTAAGAAACATTTCATTTCTCTTCAATAAATTTTTTTGGGAGGATATACTATATATATATATATATATATATATATATATATATATATATATATATATATATATATATCTACTATATATATAACTCTATATATATATATATATATAATATATATATATATATATATCTTATATATATATATATATATATATATATATATATATATATATATATATATCCTTTGCGACTATCCTTTAACTATCTAAAGAACAGAATGGTTTAAGTACAAACCTTCAAAGTAAATATTAGAATAAATGTTAAAAATGTAAAAATTGGTATCTTGTTGATTTTCGTCAAGTAAAAGAGGAATAATGTGTTTATCTACTTTTATATGTAGACCTGCAGCATTTATTGACACCTATTTTTCCTTTACATTGAAGTTTTGTTAATAATGTACTAGTTATCAGTTCAGACATGTTAATATTTGTTTATTTATTTCTTTCATTAAATTCTTTATTTTTCTTTGCATTTACATTTGAATCAGTGGAATAGAAAGAAAAAGTTGTGAAATTTGAACATAATAGTTTGCTTGTGTGGATCTGGGAACCCATCCACTATGTTTTAATAAGTACATGTAGGACGCCATTATATATATATATATATATATATATATATATATATATATATATATATATATATATATATATATATACTCTTTCTCTATATATATATATATATATATATATATATATATATATATATATATATATATATATATATATATATATATTTTTTAATAATAATAATAATATTTTTCAGCCAGCTAAAGTGGGCGACAGCATGACACTTCCTCTCTCTACTTGGCTAGGGTTCAGCATCGCTTCCATATGTTTGTATCCTTTTTCTGATTAAGTGTATTTGTTCGATAATGGATTAATTAAAATAAATTTTAGGGGTCTAGGCAGGTTCGAGGTGACAACTATTTACCTACATTTAAAATTCATTATGATATACAATCTAACCTAATATATATATATATATATATATATATATATATATATATATAATATATATATATATATATATATATATATATATATATATATATATATATATATGCTCTTTCTATATATATATAATATATATATATATATATATGCGAGGAATTCTCACTAATAGGTATAAAGGGGACGTAAGGGATGGCTTTCTTTTCGACTTGTCATATTTTTTTCTACTACTATTCTGTTTCCGATGCCATGTAGTATACTTACCCCAGTCTTGTAAGGGGAGAGAGATGGACCATATATATATATATATATATATATATATATATATCACTATATATATCATATATATATATATATATATACTCTATCTCTCTCTCTCTATATCTATATATAAGTGCATAATAGAGGTGAATGGCGGGGGTTTGTATGGGGGTATGGTTGTGGCCTACCTGGGCCAAGGGATGAACCCTTACATTGACGATTTACCATAGTGAGAGGATCCGTCGCGGTCCCGTGAGGCTCTAGGGGTGGACTTTCTGTCTGTGACGAGTTCTCACTTTAATTAATGATAAAGAGGGCAGTAGGGCTGGGCTTTCCTTTCGACTTTTGTCATATTCTTCTGCTTCTTTTCTGTTTCCTACTTGGCACGCACCTTACCCCTAGTCTTCGGAAAAGGGTAGATAAAGAGAAGAAGAAGAAGATATATATATATATATATGTATATATATATATATATATATATATATATATATATATATATATATATATATATATATATATATATATATATATATATATATAACTCTCTTATACTATATATTTTTATGTAGATATATCTGTAATAATTATTATTATTATTATTTTTAAATTCTATTATTATTATTATTATTATTATTATTATTTATTATTATTATTATTATTATTATTATTTATATAAGTTTTACTTTTTAGCTTCTAAGCTTCTAAATATTTTTTTCTGATTTTCATTTAATTTTCTTAATACTAGTCTAGAAAATAGTTTGCATAGAAAATAAGAGGCATATTTAAATTTATTAGTTTCTGACCGGTTTCGTCCGTAAACTTCGGGCCTCTTCAGAGTTTCGATTCTAACATTTTGAATGAATTATAATACAAGATTTAAAAAATTAAAATTACAAATTAGATTTTAGATTTTTACATTTCATATAATATTTAATTTAAGTGACAATACGTTGAACTTTATGTTAATGTCTGGTTTTAAATGTTTTATGTAGTAAGCCTCAGCTATTTTCAGTTTTTGAGCTTCGCATGAGGAGTGCAAAATTTTGAATGACTGTGAGATATCAGGTATAGTTGTTTTGTTATGTTCCGTGAATAAATGTTCATATATTTTACTAGGTTTAAATCGGTGCTGGTATGCCCTATCTGTCAATCTATTAGTCGTGTAACCAATATACGTCGACGTATATGCAAAAGACTTTGATAAAGAGTAAAGGTGGTACACGACATGGTGATTAACTGAAAGGGTATCCTTAGTAGAGAAGCAGGAAGAAAGTTTTCTTGCTCAATACCTCAATACCTTAATACGTCCTTACTTAGATAGCACGTTTATTGTCAAATCTAATAATGAAACCCTATGTAAACTATCTCACTTAAAACTTAGCAACTCAGAAACGCTTGCTTCTCTGGATGTTGAATCATTATTTACGAATGTCCCCGTTGTTGAAACCATAGATATTATAATTAAACATGTTTATCATTCTAATAATCCCCTCCTCATGACATTTCCGAAAACCATATGAGAACCTACTAATATCATGTTGTACTGAAACCCATAAATTTCAGAAGATAGTTTCTTTACTTAAAGGATGGTGTTGCCATGGGTTTACCTCTGGGCCCTTGCTGACTTTTACATGGCGGAGCTAGAAAATGAAATTTTGAGGGAAAACAATACATTCCAGTCTTTTATGTAAGATATGTTGACGACACCCCTTACTATATTTAGGAACCATATAGACATTTATCAGTTTATCAACCGCTTGCAAAACCTTTCTTGCCTCAAATTTACATCTGAAACATCTCAAAATAATATTAACTTTTTGGTTAGTAAAATCAAAAGAATTAATTTCACTGGAACTTTTTCTACAGGCATACATGTCAAACCAACTGATAATGGTCTGTGCCTTAATTACAGCTCTACTCCCCAGAAGTATACAAGAATTCAATTATTAAAAACACTCATATATGGGGCTTATAAATTGTGCTCGATTAGGAATCATTTGATGTTGAAGTTCAAAGAATTAAACAGAACCTGATCGCTGTAACCACCCTTTAAATTTGACCGGAAAAATAATTAACAAAACCATCAGCAAACTCTGTAAAAACACAGGACAGTACGAATAATATCTCTGAAAGCATTAGAATTTTATTTTAAAACTTCAAATGCAAAAGACTTTGATAAAGAGAAAAAAAAAAATGCCTACGCGGCATTATTAACCACATTAAATCTACAAGCAACACCAAAAATCACAGTTAAACTATATACCACAAAACAAAGAAAACTTTCTTCCTGCTTCTCTGCTAAGGATACCTTTCGGTTAATCACCATGTCGTTATGTAAATTCAGCATGTCGAGTCTGACTGTACGTCTGATATATTGGTTACGACTAATGATGTTGTGAAAGAGAGACCTTCTTTGGAGGTGAAACCCTAATTGATATATGGTGTTTATTACGGAACATAACCAAAACAACTATGCCTGTTCTATATGCAGTCATTTCAAAATTTTGCACTCCTCATGCGAAGCTCCAAAACTCAGAAAATAGCTGAGGCTTACTATATAAAACGTTTGGAAGCTAAAATTATTATTTTATAAAGTTAAACGAATTGTCATTTAAATTAAGTATTATATGAAATGTAAAAATCTAAAATCTAATTTGTAATTTTAATTTTTAAATCTTGTGTTATAATTCATTCAAATGTTAGAATCAAAACTCTGAGATGTCCGAGTTTACTGCGGACGAAACCGGTCAAGAAATAATAAATATAAATATGACCTCTTACTTTCTTTGCAAAATATTTTCTAGACTAGTATTATAAGAAAATTAAATGAAAATCAGAAAAAATATTTAGAGAATTAGAGTTAAAAGTAAAACTTATATAAAAATAAAAGCTGACATAGAATTTCTATATTATTATTTTTATTATTTATTATTATTTATTATTATTATTATTATTATTATTATTATTATTATTATTATTATGTGTGTGTGTGTATTATTATTACTTTATATTATTATTATTATTATTATTATTATTATTATTATTATTATTATTATTATTATTCCCAGATTGGGGGTGAGGAACAGAATAGTAGTAGAAAAATGTGACGCAAGTCAAAAAGAAACTTTCCCCACCTCTTTTGCCGTCTCTTTATACCCATGAGAAATCGTCGCAATCAGAAAAAATTTGCCCTGAGGCTTCACGAGACTGCGACTGTGGCATCTCGTCAATGTGGGGTTCATCCCCTGGGCAAAGCTCACAACCATACCCCCCTCACAAAACCCCGCCGTTTACTCCAGTTCTGCACCTTATTTCTCGCCTCTGCTAAACTCACATTCATCTCCTTCGGGCATTCCTTTACTTACTCAATTCACTTTACCTGTCTCCCAGCCGGTCAATTCCCAGCAGACTCACCACTATACATCCACTTAACCAGCCGACTATCATACATCTTTTCCATATGAAGAAACCATATCAATGTACTCTCGTTTATTCTCTCATTTACTACGCCCTTCTTCACACCACACCGCTCCCTAATGCGTTCATTCCTTTTTTATCAATTCTGTTCACACCTAACACGCCTCTAAGACTGTCCATCTGAACTTTTATACCTTAGATCTAGACCTCTTATTCAGACCATAGTTTCACTATACATGCTTACAGCTACCTATTGAAACCCTGAGTGCACTCAAGACTTAATCCCTTAATATCCACCAAGGATTTAATTGCACCAGCCACCTTCCTACCATTCACAATTTTCCTACTACACTGCATCATCCGTTTCCTTTTCTTCCAACATGTATCCTAAAAATTTAAACAGGCACTTGTTCCAGTTGCTCATTATCTAACATAACTTCACAACACGGACTCTCCTCACTCACTACCATACCCTTAAATTTATTTACATTTACCTTCAAATTCCTACTTTTACACATCCTGCCAAACCCCTCTACCAATCCTCTCAAACTCTCTTCAGATTCGCTACACAAAACGAAATCATCCGCATATATAAGTACTACTTATGTATGAGGATGATTTCGTTTTGTGCACCATTAAAAACACATATAAAAACACCTCATTTGACGCATTTTGTGATTGGAGCCAGAATTCCATCCTGGCCCCTGATCCCGCTCCGACATAGGCTCATGTGCCCCGACACTTAACTTAAGCTCTGGACTGTATTTCTTTCATCCTCTTCTATGCACTCACCAAATTTCATCATTCTACGAGCATTTCCAGGTTTTTTGGGGGTCAACCCCCTCCCCCTTGGGCGGGGCTGCCAATCGACTCGGAAACCACGGGAATCGATCCAGCGACCTCGGAAGCCCTTAAAAGGACACCAAACACAACCCATAAAGGTAGAAAAACTAAAAAGTAGCTAAGGGTGCCAGATTTGAGCCGAAAATTTGGCTAAACTGACACCCTAAGGTTTGTGTATATAACTACTATAACTATAGTAGTTATATACACAAATCCTAGGGTATCAGATTTGGACCGTAAATGGTCTAAATCTGACAACTTTAGCCTTTTTAGATACTTTTTAACTACCTTTCAGAATACTTAGCTTTATTTAGTATTTATAGGCTATGACGTCCATGTATATCCGTAAGTTTACTTAATTAAGTACATTCGTTAAGTACACTTTTTAAGTGTACTTAATGCTCTTTTGTTTTTGTTGTTGTTGGGTCGTGTTTGGTGTGTTTATATCAGTTTACGAGGTCGCTGGATCGATTCCCGTGGTTCCCGAGTGGCTTGAGTTAGTCCCTGAAGTCCCTACTTAAGTGGGACACCCTCAATTCTTTTCCATTCCCCATCATTCTAACACCTTCCCCTGCCAATCCTACCTCTAATTCTTTAATAACCACATCCATATACAAATTGAATAACCAAGAGACATAGCACATCCCTGCCTAACTCCGCTATTAATATTAAACCAATCATGATCAAAGGGGAATCTTTTTTTTTTCGATTTGCGTGATGCTCTTCTACTACTTTTCTGTTCCGGTGTATGCTCCGCACCTCTCCCCCAATCTTGGGATATGAGGAAATATGTATACACCACCACCACCACCACCACCAATAACAATAACAATAATAATAATAATCATCCATCCTTTCCACATGACCAAACCATCTCGATGTACTTTCATTTATTCCCTCATTTACTTTTTTCTTCAGACCACACAACTTCCTAATGCGCTTATTTCTCGTTTTATCAATTCTTCTCACACCTAACACGCCCATATATATATATATATATCTTTCTTTCTTTCTTCACCTTCCTCTTTGCCCCAAGATTGGGGGTAAGGTGCTGTACAAGCATCGGAAAAGAAAAGCAGTAGGAGAACATGACAAACGTCGAAAAGAAAGCCCAGCCTTACCGCCCCCTCTGTACCATTAATTAGTGAGAGCTCGTCACAGACAGAGAAAATCCACCTAAGGCGCCGTGGGACCACTGACGGACCCTCACTATGGTAAATCCGTCAATGTAAGGGTTCATCCCCCCCAGGTGGCCGGGTGCCACAACCATGCCCCCATACAAAACCCCGCCATTCTCTCCTATCATGCACCTTTATTCTCGCCTCTTAGGCTTCCCATTTCTCTCAGCACAGACATTTCGTTCTGACTCAATCACTTTATCTTTCAGTCTCCCAGCCGGTCGGTTCTAACACATCACTGCTATACATCTGCTTAACCAACCTACTATCATTCATCCGTTTACACTTGACCAAACCATCTCAACACTTTCATTTATTCTCTCATTGCCCCTTTCTTCACACCACTGCTCTCTAATACGTTTAATTCTCGCTATCAATTCTTCTCCATGGCACACCCCTAAGATTGTCCATCTGAACACATTGAACTTTAGATCTATACTTCTTATTCCAGACCATAGTCTCACTACCAGACACTGACTCAGGTAACAACCTACCCTCATGTAAGACCCTAGCACACTCAAGACTTAGTCCTTTGCATTCACCAACTTGATTAATTGTGCCAACCACCTTCCTGCCATTCACAACTTTCCTACTACACTCTGCATCGTCCGTTCCCTTCTCATCCAACATATACCCTAAATATTTAAACTCAGACACTTGTTCTGGCTGCTCACCATCTAATAACATAACTTCATACTGAGGAGTGTCCTCACTCTAACCATAAACTTACTCTTATCCACGTTTACTCAAGCCCCTCCTTTCACACCCTGCCAAAATCTCTCTATCAATCTATAAAATATCTTTCAGATTCGCCACACAGAACAAATCATCCGCATATAATAGGTGAGACTCCTCCCACTCAACTCCATTCTCCCTGTTCAGCTTTTATTTCCTGCCATCCCCCACCTCAAATTCTTTCCTACCTATCATATACAAATTGAATAACCAAGGAGACATAACTGTTCTAATGCACACTCACTTTATTAATCTAAACATCTGGTAGCTTCCATTTATTCTTGCACACGCTGCACTATCTCGTCATACGTACTTTTGATTCATTCAGAAGCCTGCCACCAACTTTCCATATCACTAACACCTGCCATAACCTTCTAGCTCTATCCTTGCGCCTGTTGCCGTCCATAAAACCTAAATGTTTATTCTTCTGTATCCTCATTTTCTCAGTATTTGTTTCAATGTAAAGATTTGATCTCCACATCCTCACTCCTAATGGCACCTTGTTCTTCACCAATCAGTCCCTCAGTCACTCGACACTTTCTTTCGACAAAATGCCGGCATATGCAGCTAACCTCTAATAAACTTGTTCCCCTACCGTTTCTACAGTTCCCCTTTTTCTCCACTTACCACTTATACGGGTACTAAATACCCTTTCTCCTCAATCCCACTTTAAGGACTACATACCCTCCATAAACTGGCAACTTTATTACACAACTTCCAAATCCAATCAATCACCATCTCTCGCCTCCGCTCTTGATCATTTCACTAGTAATTTCATCTATACCTGCAGATTTACCATTCTTCAACTTTCTCTTCCTACATATTACTTCCTCCTCTTCCTTATTAATGACCTCATCTTAAAAATACCTATTCCTTCTTACCCCATCAAACACACATTCATAACACCTCATCATTACTGTTAATATTGTGCAGATTTTCGAAGTGTTCTTTTTATACTACCTTGATATATATTTCATCAGTTACAAAAGCACCATCCCTATTCATTATTCTAAGCAGATTCCCCTTATTCTCATTCTTAACCTTTCGCGCTTCCTTCCAGAAAGAGCTTCCCTATTTCCTTGTATGTCCTCATTCATCCTCTTCCAAACTGTTCATTCCTCTTGTTTTCTCCTACGTATACCTTTAGTATTTTTCCTCCTTATATAATTCTGTATGCTCTTTTGAATCTTCATCACATTTGCTTTAGTAAAACCTATAAACACCTTCTTTCACCTTTAACCACTTTCATCACCTCTTCATTCCACCATTCGCTGTTAACATTCTTCCTACTTTACTTATCACACACTTCCTTTGCACTACTAACAATTTATTAATACTACAAATAATTACAAAATTATCAACTTGTTTGCATTCAAACATGTTTGCGATCTTACATACTTATCCCTTATTATTTTCACTTAACTTCTCCTCTTAATTTTACCTACTTCCTTTCGTATCACCTTCCTCTCCCATCCAAGCCCCCACTAACTTAATTTTACATGAGGGCAACATGACGTCCGTATTAAAACCCTATATTCCTAACTAGTTTACTTATCAACTTGCACTAACATCTCGCTCTTCTCAACACTAAATCAATCATGCCTTCTACTTAAGTACCCATCTCTACCTTTCACACCAGCTCAATGTACCTTGGATACTCTTGTGTTTAAAAGTATTACTTACACACACTTCTCTCTCTTATAAAAGTGTCCACCCTTCTACCATTCTTTCTCCCGCCACTAAAACCGCCTGTTATACCATCCCTTTTGATCACCCACATCCAACCATTCAGGTCCCCCCAAAACTATCAATCTGAAACACCCTTACTTTAATCAAACATCACTAGATTATCCTAAAAGTATTATCTCTTTAACTTGTTTCCTCAGATGGACCATACGTACCAACACACACCTTGACCCTTTTCAAACTTAAGTTAACATTGTTAAAATTCTAGGACTCACACACACAAAAGTCTACCATAGCTTTATACCACAGGTCACTCTTAAAATTGCAACTCCTTCTCTTCCTCTATCATTCCTTTCCCACACCAGCACGCACACATTTCACATCACACCACTTACTTTCACCTTTCCCTTTCATCTTTGTTTCAGTCACAGCGAGCAAATCAAATTTTGCCCTTTCTAAACACATCCATCACCTCTCACTCTTCTCCTCAGCATTTTATCCTCTGACATTCCATGTACCTGTACGTTCGCTACGAAAATTTGAAGGTCGTTTACGGCGATCACGACCTTCTCGAGGCCTGCATTAGCATTCCTGGCAAGAAATAGATGGTAGTAGGCAGCCAGCCCAACTACCACCGCCCCTTAGTCGCCTTCTACGACACCAGGACATACACGATGTGGGAAACTCTTTCTCCCCCGCACACAGGGATATATGAAAGTGGGGATGTCTGTAAGGTGTTATCTAAAAGAGAGGTGTGTACTTTATCATGTGTATATGATATGTGGATAATGGTGGTCAGTATATGTTGCCTGGAGGATGAGTGTGTGAAAAATATGAACGCAAAAGAGAAAGGCGCACCATTAAAAATGGGAGGTAATTTCATCGTTCAGTATGGCGCACTCTCCTCATATATATATATATATATATATATATATATATATATATATATATATATATATATATATATATATATATATATATATATATATATATATATATGTATATATATATATTTGGTTTTGTGTAATGGCGAATCAGAAAGTTTAAGGGGATTGGTAGAGAGATTTGGCAGGATATGTAAGGGAGGGGTTTGAAAGTAACGTAGAATAAAGGTAAGGTTATGGTTGTGAGTAGAGGTCAGAGAAGTCCTCAGTGTGAAGTTATGTTAGATGATGATAAGCAGCTGGAGCAAGTGTCTGAGTTTAAATATTTAGGGTATGTTGGATGAGAAGGGAACAGATGATGCAAGTGTAGTAGGAAAGTTGCAGGCTGCTTAGGAAGGTTGCTGTGTGCAGTATAAATCGTTGAGCAGATGTAGAGACTAAGTCTTGAGGTGCGCTAGGAGTCTTACATGAGGAGTATGTTGTTGCCTGTGTTATGTTGTATGAAGTGTGAGACTATGGTCTGGGGCAAAGTATAGATCAGGGTTCCGTGTGTTCCAGATGGACAATCTTAAGAACTGAGTGTGAAAATTAATAAAGGAGTGAGGGAGATGAACATGTAGGAGTAATTGTGGTGTGAAGAAAGGGGTAAAATGAGAGAATAATGAAAGTATGTTGAGATGGTTTGGTCATGTGGAAAGGATGAATGATAGCCAGTTGGTTAAGCGGATGTATAGTGGAGAGTGTGTTAGGAATCTCGCTCGGCTGGGAGACCGAAGAGGAAGTGGATTAGTCGGTGAACGATGTCTGAAGGAAATGTGAGTTTGGCAGAGCGAGAATAAAATTGCATGATAGGAGAGAAATAGCGGGGTTTTGTATGGGAGCATGGTTGTGGCCACCTGGGCGGGGATGAACCATTGACGATTTACCATCAGTGAGGGTCGTCGCGGTCCCATGATACTCTAGAGGTGGATTTTCTGTCTGTGACGAGCTCTCAATAATTAATGGTACAGAGGAGGCGGTAAGGCTGGGCTCTTTCGACGTTTGTCATGTTCTCCTGCTTTTCTTTTCCGATGCTTTGCGTACGGCACCTTCCCAATCTTGGGGCACAGAGGAAGGTGAAGAAAGAAAGAAAAGAAAAATATATATATATATATATATATATATATATATATATATATATATATATATATATATATATATATATATATATCTATATATATATATATATATAACTGCTGCTTAACTTATATATATATATATCAGTGAAAAATGCATGTTGAACATGCCAGATACGAAAATTTATATATTAATGTCTTTTCTTTAGTAGAAAGTGTTAAAGAAAATATTAAACAATTGTGATTGTTAATACGATACTCAAATTATTTTTAAAAATAATAGATTTTCGAAAGTTTTTTCCTGGTTTAAAGTAGTTGTTAAAGGAAAAGGAAGAATTCTTTATAAATTAATATCAGATTGTTTTTAATATTTACTTTTGTTGATGTAATTGTTCTTTAGTCACACACTAGACACTTTATCGTGATTATGAAACTGCTGCAGTTCATACAGCAGGACTTACTTCTCTAAGTCTTCAAGTTCGACTTGCAGCTTTGCCCTTGTGGATGACGCTTCAAGTTAGTAATATAATGTTGAAGATTTTATATGATTTCAAATATTTCTATTATTTAAAAATTATTTAATAGTAATTGTTATTTTAACATTTATGTAAAATATTTTTAAATAATATACTTCTTAATATATTTATTTATTTTATATCAGACTTTAGGTCATAATGGGGTCGTTTCTCGTTTCCAACATGCTTTTGAACTAAGTCAACACTTGCAGAAGCATTTGGCTGCTATGGAACATATTAGATTATTGGTAAGTTTGTGTCTTAGTCAATCTTAATAGTAGGCTAATTCTATTGTATTTATTACATTTTTGTAATTGTATGTTTTGTTTATTCTTGTTCTTGTTAATAATAAGCAGTTTTTAGTTATGAAATTATAGCTTATTTTATATTTGGTCATTATCATTTAAGTTTCTATTGTAAATTTATATGACAGCTTTAAAACATTTCTTTGATTTAATTTTGTTTCACTTTAGAAGTATGTCTTTGGAAAAAAATAATCTCTCAAAGTGTATTCACACCAGAAACGTTCCATTCATACCACCATCAGTTTAGTATTAAATATCGCCTCAGAGAAATCTTTGAGCAATCGTATCCGGGAACATAGGAGAGAAATGGTGGATTAATTAAATTGCGTAAAATTATTAAAATGTTCCCTTTCTTTATAGTGAATAAATGTATCATCATCATCATCAGCTGGCCCTTGATTGAAATAGGGTACACAGGAAATCCGAGCCATTTATGAGCATTTGTAGGGCAAATATACACATGGCAATTTGTATATTTCTTAATACTAATGTTTATATCCCATAGATTATCGTATATATATTCCCATAGGTTATATAAAATATATAGAGACGGTAGGAGGGAAAAGAGTAAGGTTTTCTATCGGAAGACTCAAACATCCAAGTTTCAGTTAAGAACAAGAAATGTTTATATACTTTTGTTATTAAAGGTAGCATGTAACACACAACAAGTGAGAAATTAGGGCGCCTCCAGATCACACAAAAAGTCGGACGTAGATTGTGTGCGGCGTTCATAGTATTTTAAATATGGCGACCATACCAAGCGTAGTGGCAGACAAACTTGAAATACTACGAAATTAGATTTATAAATGTAACGTCGACATTTTAAAGATTTATTCAAGCACAAAAAAAATTTCATAAAGCTTCTTTAAGGATATTTCAATTGAAATAGTTTCAGTATTTTTCTCATATATTTGACTTGTATAAAAATTCAAAGTTTAAACTGTGCATTTTTTTCCTGCATATATTTTAGTGCAGAAATAAGTAACGATCGTATTGAGAAGGAAATCTTTAATAAATAAAATTGCAAATAAGATTATAACTGGTCTATTTTTTTCTTATTTCCACTGATGCAGTTGTCATGAAGTTTAATGAGATGTGTGCAAGAAATTTGCTTGTAATTAATCCTGATATTTTTACATTTAACTTAAACCCTGACCTGCTGCAAATAGTTATCAATTACTACTACACCATTGATGGGAATGAACAACTGAACGTGTGGGCATTTGCAGAAATCTGTGGAGAAAATAATTGTTTTGAACGTCTCCCATGTTTTTCGTTCTATTGATTGTCTCGATTGTCTAAACTTAAACTCAAATTTCTAATTCTATATTAACAAAAGGATGCCGCTTTAGAGTTTGGTGTCATTTTTTTGTCATTGTAGGTTCCACTATAAGCAAATTGTTAAGGCATTGTTAAGCAAATATTTGTTTGCAGTAATTAAAATGTTTTGGCAACAAACATCATCATCAATCATTCTTATATATATATATATATTTATATTATTGTGAGTAGTATAGATAAAATCAGGTCAATATTATATGTAGGTGATATATATATATATATATATATATATATATAAGTCATATATATATATATTATATATAATAGTTATATATATAATGATATATATTATTATATTTTCTTTTCTCTCACCTACCTTATTTTCCCAAGATTGGGTAATAAAAGGAGCGCGTACAAGTTCATCGGAAAAGAAAAAACTCAGTAGTTTTGAGGTAGTATGACAAATGTCGAAGAAGAAAGCCCAGCCTTTACGCCCCTCTGTACCAATTAATTAGTGAGAGCTCGTCACAGACAGAAATCCACCCTAAAGCTGTCATGGGACCGCACGGTACCCTCACTATGGTTAAATCGTCTAATTGATAAGTGCGCTTATCCCTTCTGGCCTAGGTTTGATGGACCACAACATGGCCCCCATACAAAAACCCCGCCATTTTGTCTCCTATCATGCACCTTTATTCTCCGCCTCTGCCAACTCACATTTCTCCTCCTTCAAGACATTCGTTCACCGACTCAATCCACTGTCTCTTCGGTCTCCCAGCCGTCGGTTCCCAACACACTCTCCACTATACGTCCGCTTAACCAACCGACTATCATTTCATCCTTTCCACGTGACCAATCCATTTCAACACATATTTGCATTTATTCTCTCATTTTTACCCCTTTCTTCACACCACACAACTCTCTAATACGTTCAATTCTCATTTTATTAATTCTTCTCACACCTTAGCATTGCCCCTAAGATTGTCCATCTGAACACATGAACTTTAGATCTATATCTTATTCCAGACCATAGTCTCACTACGATACAATAACACAGGTAACAACATAATACCCTCATGTAAGACTCTACCGCACTCAAGACTTTAGTCCCTTTACATTCACCAACGATTTAATTGCACCCAGCAACCTTCCTGCATTCACAAACTTTCACTCTACGATCGTGCATCAATCCGTTTCCTCTCATCCACACATATACCTAAATAATTAAAACAGGAAGAGATAAGCCAGCCACTTTTGCTGCCAGCTGCTCACCATCTAACATAACTTTCACACTGAGGACTGCTCCTCACTCACAACCATAACCTTTACTCTTATCTACCGTTTACTTTCAATACCCCTCCTTTTACATACCCTGCCAAATCTCTCTACCAATCCTCTCAAACTCCTCTTCAGATTCGCCACACAGTACAAAATCATCCGCATATAAGTAGGGTAGGGCACCCTTCCACTCATCTCCATTCTCATCATTCTAACACCCATTTCCTCCTGCATGCCATCCCCACCTCGAATTCTTTCAATACCCCATCCATATACCAAATTGATGATAACCAAGTTAGAGACATAACACAACCCTGTCTCACTCCACTATTAATCCTTAACCCATACACCACTTTCAACCCAATTTATTCTTACACATGCTTCACTATCGTCTTACATACATTTGATTCCATTCAGAGCCTACCACCAACACCTTATATTCATGAATACTGCCATAAAGCTGTCCCTAGGGTGGTAACTCTATCATACGCCTTGTGCAAATCCAGTGAAAAACCTAAGTAATAATTTATTCTTCTTTCTGCCCTCAAATTTTCTCAATCATTGTTTCAATGTTAAGAGATATTATCCACACATCCTCTACCACACTCCTAACGCACCTGTGTTCTTCACCAATCAGAATTCCATCGTCCACTCGACGCAACTCTTTCGACCAAAATTACCAGTATATATTTTCCCTACTACAACACTATCATTTTAGAGACTTATCCCTATAATTTCTTACAGTTCCCCTTTTCTCCCTTACCCTTTATTACAAGGGGTACTAGTTACAGTTCCCCTTGTCTCCCTTTGGAACTATACCCTCCATAATACTTTGGTTACACCAACTTCCAAATCCAATCATCATCATCTCGCTCCGCTCTTGATCATTCACTAGTAATCATCTTATACCTGGCGATTTACCATTCTTCAACTTTCTCACTCTATCCGCATTACCTTTCCTCCCTTACTAAAGTAACCTCATCCCAACAATAACCTATTCCTTCTTGCACCATCAAAACACACACATTCACTAACACCTCAATCATTACTGTTAATATTGTGCAGTCATGGTTGGTTGATGGGAGATATTTGTGTTCGACATTGGTTGGAGCGTTGTTTGCGAGCAAAGAGTGCGCACCGAGTTGTGACTGAAGGACTGATTGGGTTGGAAAAGAAACAAGGTGCGTTTAGGATAAGTAGTAGAGGAGTGTGATCAAATCTACAATTGAAGCAAATGATAGGGAAAATGTTGAAAGGAGGGAGAGATGAGGAATGAAGAAAAAAAAAAAAAAAAGAGGAAGTAAGAGTAAAGGCAAAAGCCTAAAAATTAAATTGTATTGTAGAGTTTATATGGAGTTGCAAGGGGGTGTGATTTATTCTACTCGATATGGTCTAGGTTGTTTAATAGGGAAGTCTATGGCATCAGTTTTTTTATCAGGATGATATCTATATAAGTGCTTGCATTGTGATCGCTTAAGTGTACTTACTATTTGCTCTGTGATTGTATATTATTGGTTACTTCCTATCCCAGCGACGGCAATTTTTTCTCTTTATTGTTGATGGACCTGCGTATATATAGCGGTCCAGAAGCTGCTTTTTCTTCGAACAGGCGAGCTCCAACTAAGCTATTGAGAATATTTCACATGGGGTAACTCCCACAAGGCTTCCATTTTTCTCCCACCAAAACTCAGCAGTGCTTTTTCAAGAAAAAAAGGGGAATCGAAGAAAACTGCCCACCTTTCCAGCGAACCTATACCTTATTATGGGTTCGCCTTATTCCTGTACTCCACAGGTCAAATTTTATTGGCTTCATCGATAGACATGACCACCTTAACCATATGCACCACATTATTACACCTAAAAACAACTTGTCATCGCCGCCCTTGACCTGTTACGTTTCATCTAGCCTCAAAATTCTGGGTATAAGACGCGTGGTTGGGTTGGAATCGCAATATCCCTTATTTACGTCTTCTACTTTCCAGCCCTATATCCGTATCCGAGAACTGGATCCTATGGCCTGTTTGCAGATATCATGGTCAGGGCTACTCCACAACACTACGACGATCCGTTCATCCATCCCTAAAACGGAAAGGCCGATCCGCCATATCTCACCACTGGAGCTTTTCGATCGTTCTCGCCCAGGTGGAGCCTTTGAAGTTTGGAAAGCCTAATGTTGGATGCCACTCTCTCTTCCGAAGATGAATACATTCATCGTGTAACAAGTTAATCATTCGTTTTCACAACCCCAATTACCGATCTGCTCTGACACCTCGATTCTGCAGTGGATGGTGCCTCCAGGATCCTATTATCTGGCATTTTGCGAACACGGTTCAATAAACTCATCCTTAATTTCCTTAGACATCTCTTTACTGAAAGGTCCGCTGCTCTTCTCATCACGGCTGATGCAAGGTCATACGGAACACACTGGTTACTTCCTGCGGTCTCCCACCATTTGGCTTGGCTTCTGGACCTCCTCTCTCCAATTCTAGCCATCTTCTACTGCTTGTGTAAAGGCACATTCTGTCTCATTCTCGCAGCTCAGTGATGAGTTTACTCCCAGTTAGTTTTACTGACTGTGCTCCTAAACGGGAACGTGTGGGGCCTCATCTGCTCAATCTCCTGATCGCAAACCTTATCGCCCATTATCCCTTCCCCCTTCATGCTTCAATTTATCACAGCAGAATTATGGCTATAATGATTGCGCTTTCTCGGATTCTAATTCCTTAACCAAAATCACTCTTATGTCATTCTATTCGGGATGTTCCGCTCAGGCGCGCTACAAGGCGTGTAAAACCCCTTATTCATAAAAACACAATTTGGGTATCTGTGCTGTGCAGCAATTTTTCGCTTGCTCCATTCCCGCAAGAAACAAATTATTTATTATGTTGGATCCCGTCTTCTTGTAGGGGTAACTAGCAACGAAATCGCTGGACAGAGAGGCCAGAATGGCCACCTCCTTCGGAGTTGTTCCAGGTACCTCCCAGATTGCCATTCGACAAGGCTCCTCCAATTCTACCGATTACTATTCCTGGGTGCCTCCGACAAGGTTTTAGATCTTATTGTGCAACGGATGCGCGCTGGCGTAACGCAATGAGTACGAGAGGACGGCGGAAACTCAGAATATTAAGCCGACATCGGCGCGAGTGTGGTTCTATTCTCTCACCGACGAAGCCGCTTATCACGAGGTTGGTGGTATACGTTGCACGCCTCCGTATTGGCCACACAATATCACTCACATTCACTATATGTTTACGGAACCCCCCTCCCATCTGCAAATTCTGTCTTAGTCATACTCCGCAATCTGTTCGCCATTTCTTCATTATTGTTCCCAGCTGGAATCTATTCGCCGCCGTCATTTTTATTTTACGATCCATAACACCTTCCTAAAGATTATCCCATATGTTAAATATGAAATCTTCCCTTAGTAGTAACTCTTATTTTCTTGTTTTTCTACAAGAAGTGAATATTCTTTCATAATATTTGATTTATTACGTATTACTTAGGACTCTTATAATGCCAAGGCATGTACTTTTTTCTTTAGTTTTTGTTTATTTTTACTGACTGAATATTCATTTCTTTATTTCAAATTCTTCCTTTCTTTGACGTTTGAAATATTTAAGATCCAGGACCCGCCCCATGGTAGTTGATTCTTCAACCAGGTGTGGCTTCTTTGTGAAGCCGTGGTGGGTCCTGTACACTAACTCAAAAAAAAAAAAATATTTCGATATAATATTATATATATATATATATTATATATATATATATATATTATAATATATAATATTATATATGATATAATATTTATATTATCATATATATATATATATATATAGTATTCCAATTCTGGTTTCATTCTATCTTCTTCCTTCCATTTCCTCACGAATGGGATGGAAGTAAGGTGCGTAACGAGCATCGGAATGACCAAGTAGAGCAGTAGGAAGAACGATAACATAAGCTCGCAAAAGAAAGCCCAGTCCCTTACCCGCCCCCCAAGCCTCGGGAGTACCCATTACATTAGTGAGAATCATTCCGTAGTCAGAAAATTCCACCGTAAAGCTTCATAGGGACAGCGATTGGACCCTCACTGGGTTAGTCGTCCAAGTAGAGGGTTCCATCCCTTGGCCGCACTGCCGGTACGTGGGTGCCACACCATACCCCCTCACAACTCCCCCCTTTCACTTCTGTTTTACACCTTTCTTCTGCGCCTTTCCAAGAACTCACTTTCTCTCCTTCAAACATTCGTACTGACTCAATCCACTTTTTCCTTCGGTCTCCCAGCGGTCGATTCCCAACACACTCGCACTATCACATCCGCTTAACCAAACGACTAATCATTCATCCTTTCCATATGACCAAACCATCTAACATTACTTTCATTTATTCTCTCGATTTATCCCTTTTTTTAACACCACACCTCTCTTTTGAATGCATCGCGCACAGCACTACCAATTATTTGTGCCACTTTATCTACGACCCTAAGATTTCCATCTGAACACAATTTGAACTTTGATCTATACTATAAACCAGACCTCAGTCTCACTACTATACAATACACAGGTAACAAATTTACGCACTCAAGTAAGACCCTACCACATTCAAGACTTAGTCCCTCAACATCCACCACGATTAATCATTCAGCCACCTTCCTGCCATAATTAACCTTTCCTAATACACACTGCATCGTCCGTTCCCTTTCATCCAACATTATCCTAAATATTTATAAACTCAGACATTGGTTCCAGCTGCTCACCATCTAATCATAACTTCACACTGAGGGTGTCCTCACTCACAACCATAAACTATGACTCTTATCCACCTTTACTTTCAAGCCCCTCCTTGTACACACCCTGAAAACCCCTATACCAATCCTTCTCAAACTTTCTTCAGAATCGCCACACAGAACCAAATATATATGCATATAGTAGGTAAGGCACCCTTTCCACTCATCTCCATCTCCACCACTTCTAACACCATTTCCTGCCCATCCCCCCTCGGATTCCTTTCGTAAACCCCATCATATATACAAATTGAATAACCAAGGAGCAGATGAACAACCCGTCATTTACTCCGCTATTAATCCCTAAACCAATCACCGTTGACCATTTATTCTTACCCACGCTTCACTATCGTCATACATTATTTGATTCCATTCAGAAGCCTTACACGCAACACCATATATCACTAACAACTGCCATTGAGCTTCCATCTTTCAATCTTATCATACGCCTGTTTGCAAATCCTAAAACCTAAATACATTTTTCTTCTCCCTCATTTTCCTCATATCATTGTTTCAATGTAAAGAATTTGATCACTAATCCCTACCATCCTAAACGCAACCTTGTCTTCACCATCAGTTCCTTCAGTCACTCGACGCAACTCTTGACCAAAATACAAGCAATACCATCCCTACCAATACTCTATCAATTTATATCTATTCCCACACCTCCCTTTCCTCCCTTTTTTTTTTTTTAAAACCCCCCCCTTATAAGGGTACTATTACCGCCTCCTCCTCCAATTCCCTTGGAACTATACCCTCTATAAACCGCTTTATTACACAGCTTCCAAATCCATACAATCACCATCGCGCCTCCGTTCTTGATAATTTCCACCAGTATTTTCATCTATTACCTGCAGATTACCATTCTTCAACTTTTCATTCTACCTATTACCTCCACACTAATGACCTCATCCCAATAATACCTATTCCTTCTTACATCAACAAATCCCAACACACATTCACTATCACCCTTTCATTACTGTTAATATTGTGCAGATTTTTCGAGTGTTCTTCCACACTCCTTCTCACAACCATGTTCATCAGCTTTACAAAGGCACCATCCTATTCATTATTCTAAGCGAGTTCCCTCTTATCCATTCTTATCTTTTCGCGCTTTCCAGAAGAGCTTCCTATTCCCTTGTAAGTCCTCATTCATCCTCCTTTTCCAAAACTGGTTCATTTACCTTTTACCTTTTTCTCCTACGTATTAACCTTTTAGTATTTCTTTTTTCTCCTTATATTAATTCTCAAGCATTTTCTTTTGATGTCTTCATCATTTGCTTTTGTACATTCAACCACGCTTTCTTTTTTACCTATTAACCGCTTTCATCACCTCTTCATTTCACATTTCACTGTTAACATTCTTACATTCCTACTTTAGTATGATCCACATACTTCCTTTGCACCACTTAACAATTGCTTCCTTCATTTCTCCAGATTTGTTCAGTATCTTCAACTTGTTTCACATTCAACCGTTTTACTAGCGAGGGCTCTTACATATTTATCCTTATTGTCTTGCTCACTTAAATTCTCCACTCTTAATTTTACGTACTTCCTTTCGTATCACCTTCCTCTCCATCCAAGCCCCCACTAACTTTAATCTTTACATAGAACAACATATGATCCGATAATCCCATTTCCTAAACCCCAAGCTGATTTAACATACCACACATAACTTCAACATTCCTTCTTCACCAACATAAATCATCATACTCTTCACTTCGATACCATCTCTACCACACCAACCTAGTATACTTATGGATACTCTTGTGTTTAAAGAAAGTATTTACTTACTCCACACATACCTCTCTCTTCACAAGAAATCAATCACCTTCCTACATTCTCATTTCTCCCGCCACCCCAAAACCAACCGTTATTCTTTTCTTTTTTTTCACCTATCACCATTCAGGCCCCCAAAACTATCAATCTGAAGGCTCCTACTCACCCCATCCAGACATTATTCAGAGTATCCCAAAAAATCGTACTCTCCTTTCAACGGTTTCCTCAGATGGACCATACGTCACAACACACATACCTTGACCTTTCAAACTTAAATTTATCCATTGGAATCTAGTACTTATACCACAAAATCTACCATAGCTTTTACCACAGTCACTTCATCAAATTGCAACTCCTTTCTCTCCCTTCTCGTTCATTTCTCCTTCCACACCAGCCACACACACACTTCACACAACACCACTTATTTTCACCGTTTCCTTTTACTTTGTTTCAGTCACAGCGGCATTAAATTTCCCTTTCTTAAATAATCCTCGCACCTCTCTCCCCCTCAAACATTTATTCCTCTGACATTTCATTAACAGATACGATTCGTACATTTTCGCCGAAAAGATAAAGGCCGCTTACGGCTTTCACGACCTTCTCCGAGGCCTGTTAGCATTCCTGGCAAAATATATATATATATATATATAATATTATATATATTATATATAATATATAATATAATATATATATATATTATATATATATATATATATAATATGATATATTATATAATATATATATATATATATATATATATATATATAATATATATGTATATATATATGTTATATATAATATATATATATATATAATCTATTATAATATATATTATATATATATATACTATATATTATATATTATAATAGTATATATTTATATATGTATATTATATATATTATATTATATATATATTATATATATATATATATATATATATATATATATATATTATTATTATATATATATGATCTGTATTATATATTGTATTATGTATGTATAGTATAATATGGTATATATGTATATATATATATATGGTATATGATGTATTATTACTATAAGGTTATATATATATATATTATATATATATATGTAATATATGATATAAATATTTTATAATATATATATATATATATATATATATATATATATATTATTATATATATATATATATATATATATATATATATATATATGTATATAATATTATACTATATTTATTTATATATATATATTATATATATATAAGTATATATTATTGTATATAACTATATATATTATATCATTAATTATATATATATATATATAATATATAAAAATAATATATTATATAATTAAATATATATTATATATCTAAATAAAATAATAATATTAATAATATATTTTGTAATAAAATAATAATAATAAATATAAATATAAAATATAAATAAAACAATAAATAACTCATAATATATATATTAATTATATATATATAATATAAATGATAAAATATAATATAATATAATATAATATAAATTAAAATATAATTAATATAATAATATTATATGAATATATATATAATAAATATATATATATAATATAATATTAAAAAATATAATATATATATATAAATATATATAGATTATATGAAAATACTCACTAAATATATAATATATTCATTGCTAATATAATATATAGTATAAAATAGACTAATTTTAAATACAAATGCAAAAAAAAATAAATAATAAGTCAAAATAAACTATACTATAGAATGACTTATCACACTAAATAAATAAATGCAATAATGAAATGACATATAACTAATTAATATCTCTCACCAAAAAAAATAATAATATAATCGCTAAAGTATAACTCATGTATAAAAAAATCACCTCTATATAAACTCTCTATATAATGAACAATAACTATACATATATGACCCATAATGATACCTAACCATAAAATATAAAATCAAGAAAAAACTATATAAATAAACATAACACAAAAAAATAAAAAAAAAAAATAACTAAAAAATACATACATAAAACCACAATAAGCTAAATTATATATAATGGATATATATATACTAATGATAAATAAGTAAAAAAAAATATAATAATATATAAATTATAATATATAAATATATAATAATAATATATATATGAAATAAATATAAAAAAAACAACCTATATAAACTAATAAATTACAAAATATACAAAATATATATACCTATTCTCAACACTATAAATCTATATATATTATATATATAATATATATACCACCTAATAATAAATAATAATACCATCTTATCATAAAATAAATAATAATATATATAATATATATAATATATTATAAATAATATATAAATATAAAATATAATAGTATAATTTAATATAAATAATTAAATATAAACTAAATAATATATTATATTATAATATATAATAAATATATAAATATAAATAATATTAATATAATAAATATATAATAATTATAAATATTATATTATATAAATAAAAGATATAATTATAATAATAATATATATATAATAATAAATAAAATTAAGTATAATAAATTAAATATATAATGATAATTACTATATTATATAATATAATTAATATATAATAATACATAAAATATATAATAAAAACATAATATAATAATAATATCACAACATAATATATGTAATAAAATAAAATTACCACTAGACGATCTATATCTATATATATATATATATCATAAAAAATATATTATCTAACATATAACATCATTTCCTACAAAAAATAAAATAATACTCACCAATAACAAAACTAAATATATAAATAACAAACATACATAAAAATACATATAATAATATAAAAAAAAACAAATATATAATATCATACTCTAATTAAGTAATAATATACTATATAAATAATAAATAATATATATATTATATAATATATATATATATATAATATA